>CAHIKZ030000026.1:745000-857500 GCA_903632075.3 Acanthosepion pharaonis
ATAATTGCTGTTGTTCTCCGCTACACCCTGAACCGGGGTGGTAGCACCTGTTTGGGACTCTGCTATGGGCAAGTAGTTAACTCCAAAACTGTGGTCAAAACACTATGAAAGTATAAAAATACATTTTGATAGTAAAAATAGCAATATATTTAAAAAAAAAATATTACCAGCAATACATTTTACTCTCGACAAAAACCCTCTTTACGAAAATACATCAATGAAAAATGATTTCTTACAAAGAATACATATTCATTTCATACGAACCTATCCTAAAAATCTTGTTGGCATTAAATAACCCATTAAGGTTGATATGTTTTTTAAGCATTTCACCCCAAGCAAGACGGGAGTGCCACTAGCACGCACGGGGTTACAGAGACTGGGAGCGAGAGTAAAGAGGCGTGAAAGTGGAAAGGATGAAGAGAAGAACGGGGACTAGATCAAAGCATCTGGAGATGTCGATTGACATTGCATTTGAATAGTTCGAGATTACAGCTATGAGGGAAGCAACTAAGAGGAAGGGAGTTCCACAGACGGGAAGTGCGAGACATGAAGCTATTGGAGGAGAAGAGACGGCTATATTTAACCGTTTCGACAGTGAAAGCGTTGAACTGAGATGCCAACCTAGTAGCACGTTTAAATTCATGCAGTTTGGGGACCAGCGAAAGTAGCAGGTCGGAGCAGTTACCATGAATATATTTGTAGAAAAGACAGAGGGAAGCGACGGTACGTCAATGAGAGAGCGACTGTAAACAGATCAGGGCCAACCGCGTTGCATATCTGTCTGTTGAGGACCTACAGACGAACAGTGGGGGTCCAGATCATATATGACAGCAGTATTATGTCGTAAAGCAAAATAAACCAAACCAAACAATTCGCCATGAGCTTATTCTACGATTAACTTAAGAGTTAAGAATTAAGATTCACCAGGAAATTTAAATAGGAAAACTGAAATTTTCACGGGTCTTTTTACATGCTATAAAGCTGAAAGAGGATAGGACCTAAGAGACAGCCTAGAGGGACGACAGGCTTGACCCCATGTGCCTCAAATGACTGACCCTTCATATACCTACCTGACAAAAAAGAATTGATAACAGAGATGATTAATCTTAATGATTCCATACCTGGTTAGTTTGTGTATCAATACCTTGTGCCATACCTTGTCAAAAGCATTTGAGATATCTAGGGCGATCACTCTAGTATGTACTACTGCTTCAGTCATCAAGTAGATCTTACATTTGCAAGTGGCCTGTGGTGTGTTTATTTCTTTGTTAATTAATTTATTTACCCCAAAGACAAAGAACATATATATACATATACATATCCAAAAAACAAAAAAACAAAACGTAAAACGTACATATATCCACTGCATAAAATTATATAGAAGATATATATTCATATATTCACATGTGTATGGCTATTATAGAAAGAGACAAGCGGCAACTTACTTGCAGATTTATCGACCTATAGACACACACATCGGTATATTCGTGCTCAGAAAATGGAAAATTGTGACCGAACTGTACTCTGGGTTCCAGATGTAAAAACACAGAATATCACAACACCTGCCAATGTACAATGGTTAACGTGAGACTGGCGTCATGCTGATACCAAGAGACAGGCGAAGAAAACGATAACGTCCACGAGAAGTTCCCGCTCAACGGGCAGCCATTTTGGATTATTTTATTTCCAAAAGTAACAAACGTAAAAAAAAAAAAAAAAAAACGTCCAAAAAGTAAAACAAGAAAAATAAATGGAACAAAGAATTAGAAGAAAAAAAAAAAAAGGAAAAAGAAAAAAAAAGAAAACGATTAAATTTGTAAGAAAAATTAGTGGCAATAATGTTGATATCTGGATAGAAAAGAGGAAAAGTCGGAAACCTGAAATGGAAAAAGATGGCGTATCAGTAAAAAAATGATAGTTGACAGAGTAACTGAAGGAGAAAAAGAAGGATGCAAACGAGAAAGAAGAAAAGCGAAAGAGAGTGAAAATTATGCTAATAATAAAGAATATGAAGCAAAAGAAAAATAGCTTAGAAAGTTAAATCAAGCCAGATTAAAAGAAAAAGATAATCGGAAATATAAGATAAGACAACGACAGGAAGTAAAAAACAAATACGAAACGAAACTTAGTGAACGAATTGACTATAAAATAAAACACACGATCTTAGAAGTATATTGTTTAGGGAAGTCTGATATCCGTAAAGCTGCTTACTTATCACCGTCGAAAACAGATAAATATAAAATTACGTTGAGTCATCGAGTATTTTGTTTATTAACTATTGTTAATAAAATAAACTACAATTACATTTTATTCGATTATCTATTCCCCGTTCTCTGCGAGCTCAAAGGCTACAGTGTCTCTGGACGAATATTTGTCTTAATCCAATCGTTCCTAACAAATAAAGGTTGTGTTGAATGGACACGCTTCTAGTTTATTTTACATTAATACGAGACCCCTCCAGGGCTCTGTCCTTGGACAACCTTCCCGAGGTCATCAATTCAAAAATAAGAATTTATGTTGATGACACAAATATTTTCTTCTGTCTTAGTAGCAAGTCCGACAGGTTTAACGAACTAAAACTGGAAACTGCTCTTTGTTAATTGGGGCTAAGAAATGGCATGTAAATTTTAACGCCTCCAAAAACAAAACTGCTATCATTTAATCACCACAGATAATCTTTTCTACTTTCTATCAGCATGGCTGATGCTAACCGCCAAGAGATTAAATCTCTGGGCCTTCTTTGGCTCAATTTTTTTCACTGACATGAAATGGAATGATTATATTGAATCAGTTGCTAGGTCTACTGCTTGTAAAATTGGTCCATTGTGCCGTGCTTGACAATTTTCCACGTCATAATTTATCTTGCATATTTATGACGCTATCATTCATTCGGGGATTGAATACTGTTGCCATATCTGGTCTAGTGCTCCTGCTATATATCTCTCGACAAAATTCAAAGAAGGGTCTGTAATGTAATGTTTGGAATGCTGGTCTTCTCCACGAGCTCAAGGGCTACGGTGTATCTGGACGAATGTTTGGCTTAATCCAATAGTTCCTAACAAATCGTTTAATAAATATCGTGTTGAACGGACACGCTTCTAGTTCATATCATATTAATGGATGGCTCCCCTCAGAGCTCTATCTTCGGACCTATGTTGTTTCTTGTCTTCATTTACGAGCATCCCGATGTCATCAGTTCCCAACTAGGTATATATGCTCATGACACAACTATTTACTCCTGTCTTAGTAGCAAGTCCGACAGATCCGGCAAAGTAAAACGGGTAACTACTCTCGAAAAGGACATCCGTTCAGTGGTTAACTGGGACAAGGGATTTCTTGTAAGCTTTAACGCCTCTAAAATTAAACTCGTCCTGGGTATGACGATAAACTACATCCGGTAGCAAGGTCTCTGATTGGGATGTTTTGAGGAGTGTGGAACCACCTCTTACCTGCTGCTGTTCCCAGTTCCACACTGATCCGGGTTGGTAGCATCGGTTAGGGTCCCAGTTATAGGGAGTTAGTGAACCACCAAACAAAAATGCTGTTTCTGATCTTCATCAACGACCTTCCCGATATTATGAGTTCATAACTACGTATTTATATTGATGACACAAATATTTTCTTCTGTCTTAGTAGCAAGTTCGACAGGTTCAACGAACTAAAACTGGCAACTGCTCTCAAAAAGCATCTCCGATCAATGGTTAACTAGTGCAAGGAATGGCTTGTAAATGCTAACGCCTCAAAAACAAGACTGCTTTCATTTAATCACCGCAGCATGGTTGATGCTAAACTCCAGGAGAGCAAAACTTCGAACATTTTTGGACTCACGGTTACCATTGTCATGAAATAGAAGGATTATTATTATTATTATTATTAGTCATTTCATCCTAAGCAATGTGGGAATGCCACTAGTACATAGGAGGTTACAGAGAGTGAAAGTAGGAGAAAAGATTGGGTATAGGTGAGATTGAAGAAAGAATAACAGATGGACTGGATTCACGAAGACAGAAAATAGTGATTGACGTTGCATTTAAATTTTTGAAGATTGTAGTTTTCAGGGAAGCAAAGAAAGAGATCCACAGGCGGAAAGTTCGAGAAAATAAGTTGTTGGAGTAGAAGTGGCGGTTACATTTAACTATTTCAACAGTAATAGGGTGGGACCTAGATTCCAATATATTTGCACGCTTAAATTCATGTAATCGGGTCATCAAGGAAAAAAAGCTTGTCAGAGCAGTTGTCATAAAAATATTTATAGAAAAGACAGAAGGTGCTACGTCAGGTCGATGAGAAAGTGACTGAAGTCGAGATGCGAAGTCAGGATCGATAACATTGCAGATCCTTCTTTGATTTTGTCAAGAACCTTGAGATGAATATCAGGAGCCCCAGACCAGTTATGGCCACGGTATTCAATACACGGACGAATGGTAGATTTATAAATGTGCAAGATAGACTGGCGAGAAAAAAAAACAAACCTTCTGGCACGACACAGCGCCCCCCCCCCACTTGAATCAATTGATAGATCTACTACACGGAAAGTTGGTTCGCTGTGCTTTGCCAGATAATTCTTTTCGGCAGAATCCGACTGGCATGAATCTATGAATCTACCATTCGTCCCTTTCGTTGAATTTCGCTGCCATATCCTGTCTGGTGCAACTACTAATTATCTCGAGATTCTTGACAAACTTCAAAAGAAGGGTCCCTAATATAATCGATTCTGACCGGGCATCTCGACTTCAGTCACTTTCTCACCGACGTGACGTGTCTTCCCCTGTCTTTTCTACAAATATGTTTATGGCGATAGTTCTGATCAGCTTTTTTTTTTTCGCTAGTTCCTCGATTCATGTGCTCTTAGATTGACAACGAGGTCTCACCGTTTTATTGCTGAACTGGCTAGATACAACCGTCTGTTCTATTCTAATAGTTCCTTTTCTCACACTTCTCACCTGTGGAAATCCCTTTCTGATTTTTCGATTCCCTATCACTTACAATCATCAAAAATTTAAATGCAACATCAATCGCCATCGTCCATCTTCCTGAATCATGTTTCTTTATTGCCCTTTCTCCTAAATAAAAATTCTTCTCATTCTCTTTCACTCCCTGCTTCCCCTGCATCCTAATGGTATTATCGCTTTTGGGGGGTAAAATAATTAAAAAAAAGAAAAGAGGAATTATCATTATTATACACTGATTTATTCAAACAGTTATCCTCATCTTGGTTGTTATAATCACAACATTTCTGCTATTTATCAGATGAAGAATTATCATTATAAAATACTGATTTATTCAAGCTCTTATCCTCATCTTGATTACAAAACATCACTCTCTATGCCAGCGTTTCCCAACCGGGGTTCCCCGGAATCCTAAGGTTCTGCAAATGGTCCCCAAGGGTTCCTCATGAACAGCTGACATAAGCTAATGCACTTTTGACTTTCTATTTAATTTCATATACGTAATATTACTAAACACACGCAATCTATTCTTGGTTATTGTAATATTGTCCTATATATTGTCGCAGCTTTCAACGTTATGTGTGAGCAAGCCTTTTCTTATTTAACAAGTATCAATAGCAAAGACAGAAATAGTCTGCTCTCAATTGAGTATGGAATTCGTGTGTATCTATCTAAAGTTCGACCTCGAATTAAGTATTTGTGTATCAAAAGACAGTCACAGGCTTCACATTAGAGAAGCATATTTCACTTTATCAAATGGCTCTGAAAGTAATATTTTCTTAGCCCATTTATTGGTTCACAGGACATTTTGCATTGATTTACCTTATGTCTTTTGAACATTGTGAATAAAGGAGATAAAAATAAAAACACTGATAAATAAAAAAAAATATCTGTTTTTGTTCTGTTTACATTTATATTATCGGTATATTTGATATTGGTTACTTATGTTTATTTTTACGTTTGAGCTTAGAAATTTTTTTTGTATATGAATGAAAACTCCCTGATGAATAAACGAACGGAATGAATTTTTTTTAGCGTTACCGAAAAATTTAATTAATTTTTCCTTAAATCAGTTATTCAAAAATATATCCTATGATATTTACAACGTGAACTACGATGAAAATAAAAGGAGAAAGATATGGTATATAATTTTGTTTTTGCGCAGGGGGTTCCTTGAGACATGTAATTTATTTAAGGATTACGCAAGAGTGAAAAGGTTACAAAACGCTGCTCTATGCTAATGCGTCTTCGGATTACGGTGTCACATTTTAAATTGTCCTCTGTTAAAACACTTCCTAGATATTAACATTTTTGTACCTGCTCGATTTTATTTTCACCAATTCGTCGTTCGCCTTTTGGGTGGTTCCTTTTGTTTTGTCGTGTTCATATTTTTATTTTTTGTTCCTTTTTAGATATTTCTTTTCACTTTCATTTACTACCTTCTTTAAAAGCTACTTTAGTTTGTTTTCTATTTCTACTATTATCACTATTTCTTTTTCTTTCTTTTTTTAAAACAAAATGAGAATTCGTCTTATGTCGGCCATTATTCAACCTTCGATGAAAATGTCGGCCATCAAAATATTCAATGAAAATGTCTCACATTGTTTGGATGAATCGATAGCAACAACAACTAAGATGACTTCTTTTTTTGATGGAATTTTTTCTCGTTTGGGAAAATTTTATACCACTGCTACTGTCAGTTTCTTTTTTCTGATTAGGTTTCTGCTTGAAAATTATCTGCTTTTTTTTTTGTTCATTTAATCAGCTATATATCTTGTCTTTGAGACAATCGATAATCCGAATTTAAAAAAAAAATTTCACCCTACGCAAGGCGATAAAGCCACTAAGATGCAAAAGGTCATTTAACGTGAAGGAATCTGAAAAAAATTATTGACGAAAGAGGAGAATAAAAGAACAGGATTCAAGAGAATAGAAGACGACGAATGGCGTTGCGTTCAAATGTTTGAAGATCCTAGTTGACAGGAAAGCAAATAATCGGAAGAGATTTCCACGAACGATAACTGCATCTGAAGAAACTGTCAGTATAGGTTAAATCGGCCAATTTCAAAAGTAAAAGGATGAGACCTTGCCGCCAATCTAGTACTGCGCTTAAATTTATGAAGTCGGCGTATCAAAGATGAAAGCTCATTAGAATTATTACCGTAAAGATATTTATAGAAAAGGCACAGGGAGAGTTACGTTACGGGATAGAAATAAGATACATTCAAAGAAATCGTTTTAACCTTCACAACATAAGATACGCATATGACACAGTACTGCTAGCAGACATGGAAAAGAAATTACAAAACCTGCTGCAGAAGGAGAGCGAGAAGAAGGGACTAAGTATAAACTACAAGAAGACGGAATCCATGGTCATTAGTAAAAAAGATGAGCCCAAAATGCGATTTGCAGGTCGGGAACGGACACTAGAATCAAGCAGGTGCGGAAGTTTAAATATTTGGGAAGCGTTTTGACAGAGAACGTTAAGTGCAACACTGAGATCTGTAGACGTACTGGGATGGCCAAGGACGCATTCCAAAAGCTGGGCAGAGTATTGCGAGTCAGGAGGATTTCTTTTTCTCAGAAACGAGTACTGAGCTGTTACGTGGCATCTGTCCTCTTTTACGGCAGCGAATGTTGGACGGTCTCCTCAAAGATGAAGAAGAAACTCGGGGCGACAGAGATGTGCTTCTACAGAAGGATGGTGAGGATATCATGAAACGAGCGTGTGAGCAACGATGAGGTCTTGGAGAGGGTGAAAACAAGGAGTCTTATACTTAGCATCAGGAAGAGGTAGTTGAAGTTTCTGGACACGTAATGAGAACGGATGGCCTGGAAAATCTGATACTCACAGGTCTAATAGAGGTAAAGAGAGACAAGGGAAAGCAACGCATGACATACCTGGTGGGCTTAAGCAAGTGGATGACAGAACGTGGTCTTGGGGGGGGGTGGCAGAAGGACGAAACTTACTGAGAGCCACACAGGAGAATAGGGGCGGGGATTGGAGAGCCATGATCGCCTACGTTCTAAAAGGACGGCATATAAAAAGAAAAATAAAGATGCCCCCAAAACTGTTATAATGTTTTTTAAAATGCTTATAGTTCCTGGTTAGTAAAGCTGTTAAAAAAAAAACACTGGAAACAGATAGGCTAAATGAAGAAGTGTTTAATCATACGAGAATTGAGAATAACGTATTTCCGGGCGACAAGTGGAAACCGCTTTTTGCCACTGTTCCATGTGCAGACGTTCTATTCATAGAGGATGAACGAATCCATAGTTCAATAATAGGTGTACAAAGGATCAGTCAGTCTTTCTACGCAACAAAAAATTTTCTTTTTAAACCTTTTCTTTTTAAACATTTTCACGTTTTCTTTTATTATCCCAGCGAGTACTGACAGGTAAAAAAAAAATCTTCACCTAATATAATATTTACGACTCGGCTGTCTTATCGTGGTCTAAACGTTAGAAAGCTTTACTTGTAAAACCTTATTAACAAGTTCGATCATCACCAATGCTAGTAGCCTTCTGCCAAAACTCAGCTATTTAATAAATAACACGACGTAAAATTTATTGTAATCGCTAACAATAGCTGCACTCGCTTAAGGAGAAGAGGGCAAACGACGGTTTGTATCAACAGCCAATTGGCACTCAATGAAATGCAAAAAAGTAGGACGATGAATTCAAGCTTGACCTCAGATCATTGGCGAAAAACGACTGATTTTTTTTTTAATTTAGCTAATATTAAAGCATGATATATAAAAGTTACGCCGAGGAACATGAAGAGGAAGAGAAGAGTACAAGTCAGCGAGAGGAGGAAAATGAAAAATTCCGGAGAATGTTTTCGATTCCATTAATGGAATTTTAAGATATTATTTCTGAGACGTTGTTAGATCTATATATTATTTATTTGTTGCAAGATTTCACGGAAATATTTCCGACTTGTTAAAGCATTTTAATTATGCTGGATAATGTTAGATGTGTTGGGTGTTTTGTTAGCCCCAAATTGACAATTCGTATCTTTTACTCACTACCATTACTCTACTAACTTGGCGAGGTTGTGTAACACGCGGTGTGGCGCGGTTGTAGCTCAGTTGTTGTGCCTACAACAACTGAGCTACAATCGTGCCATACCGCAGACGTTGCCTTGTCTTCTTCGAGATTCCCTGTCACCCCACCTGACTAATCGAGGTAAGTTTTCATGATTTCATTTTATAGATTATACAGGGTACCCCTAAGGTCTGGACACACAGAAAAGCCAAGTGAAACCCTTGTGGGATGACGTGCATTAAATTCATGTGCTATCTTTCAATAGAACCATCCTTCACGTCTATTGAAAAATACAACTCCAGTTCTTTCTTCTTTCGACAAAACCATTTTATCTATGGAGGCAAAAGCATTATCATACTTATTATAAAACCCAGGTTGTGTGTGTGTGTCTGTACGTTTATATATTGGATCGGATTTCCTACATTTTTCAATCGATTTCAACAAAACTTCACAGGACTACGTAAAATTACTTTGCGGTGGTTCTGACAGCGCCAAAAAATTGGAAAAACACAATTATTTCTGCACGAAAAATTTGAAAACATGATTAAGAGGCATCACTGTCGAAAATGAAAGGGAGACAACTCATATCAAGTTATACTTATAAAACCCAGGTTGTTTGTAAGTGTGTGTCTGTGTTTGTTTATATATGGGATCGGATTTCCTACATTTTTCAACCGATTTCAACAAAACTTCACTATTTTTTTGGCAGGTAGTGTTTCTTATTGTCTTGCACACTTTTATTTATTTATTTTTACATTCATAATGCTTTTAAAATTCCATTTACAAGACAATTGTTTATAATAAAATTCTATTCAATCGGTAGACTCATAACGATTGAGAACAATGCTTTTGTTTGAGTATGGGTTTGACCTATTAGTAAAAAACAAAACTAAAAACAAACAAACACACAAAAAAACTAATTAAGACATGCGTGTCTGTCAACCTTAAACAATAATCTTTGTCAATTTTATTTTTCAGTCTTTATGATGGTCGATACTTGATCAATCTCTTACTGTTACATCCCCGGGCAACGCCGGGCTCTACTGCTAGTAGTTAATAAGATTTCCCATGTGTCCAGACTTTTAGATATTAGCAATTGTATATGCATGCGTTAGCGTGCATACACAGATAAGCGAATAAATATTTACTTAATTTATTATAAGCTATAAACGAAACAGTGATCAATGTAGTTAGACAGAACTAAGAAGTATATATTAATAAATATACATATACCTACGTTTGTAGTGCAACTTAAAGTTTCATGGTTTTCCCAAGTCGTCAGGCACGAACAAGTGGATGAAACACTAATTGCATTTTATTATTATTTTAATTCTGGATAGATCATTTATCCAAATGCCCATTATAAAATTTAGGTTACATATTGATTATCCCCCACTCCACTTTAACTATTTAATCGTCTATTAATACGTAATGAGCTACACGGCGTTCCTCTTTTCATATTTAAATTTTAAGCTTGTAACTTTTTTCCAGTATCACCCTACCTACACTTAAATTTTGAATTTACACTCCAATAATATATTAAGTTTATACTAGCTTTGAATCTTCGTTTAATTTAGCATTACTCCCATGAGAGCCAGTACTTAAAACCAAAACAACTGTAATAAATGTTTCATTCACCATTTCGTGCCTGACGACTTGAGAAAAAACCATGATGTTGCACTACAAACATAGGTGCATATATATATATATATATATATATATATATATATATATATATATATATATATATATAAGAGAGAGAGTATCAAAAATACTTATACAAACTTTGGGGACAGGTTTCTCACACCAAAACGAGGACGAACGTTCCTATGTCCGCAAATCCTGGATCGTCTCTGACAGCCGGTAGAATCTAGGTCTTCGTCGAGCCATTGTTTGTGGTGCCATGGATCGTGTCGCATCAACGCGACGATAAACAGCAACAAAGGTATATGTTAAAATCATATCTGTCTGCTCAAAATATGAATATCCAGCCATTGTTAAACGGAACAATTCTTAGTTAACTCGCTATTACACACGACAAACGTTGAAGACAGTCTAGCCATAAATGTACACGAATGACAAATGTAACCTTGTCTACATGACAACACACCACCATCTACCGTAAGCTTTCTTTAAACTTAATAACTCAAAAAAACAAATGATTTGAGTTCATATGTTTATATGAACTTTTGTCCTTGTTTTGGTGTGACGGACCCGCCTCCAAACTTTGTAAAAGTATTTTTGATACAGCCTACGAGGGAATGTCAGAAATTATCCTCGCACTTATATATTTAAGGATCTTAGTGAACTCTAGAGCTGATAACCAAAGGAAAAGTCGGAATAAAAAACGATAGTCTCGGAGATAATTTTATAATTTGCGCTTTTGCTAAAAAGCTGTTCACCGAGACTAAGAGCGGCAAATTCGACGTACGGCAGGAGGAACTCGAGAACCACCTCAGGATGACGTATTCCGATGCTTGGAAAGCTGTTCCAGTAACCTCTTATGAATGACCTTCCTATGCATCAAGATCCAGAGGTCATGTTTAATGACCTTGGACTGTAACTGAGGGAAATTCGAGAATTCGTCCGTAAATCCCGTGTCGGTAGTGCATCTGGAATGAATGGAATATCCTACAAGTTATATAAGAATGGTCTAAACGTCCTCAAGAAACTCCCTATCCCCCTCCATCGGGATTGGAAACAAGGTATTGTACCACGAAAATGGTGCCTGGTGGATGTCATTTGGATACCTAAGGAAAAGAATGTGTTATGGGAACTTACCCATAATAATAATGGACTATTTCTGACATTATAAATACTGCGCCTCTCAAGAGGTATGAGGGGAGATTGTAAGACGGGGTACCTCGAGGTTGTGTAATGGTTAGCAAGCTTGTCTCGCTAGAATAATTACAACTGAGTAGTGAGTTCGATCCTCACTTGGTGCCCCATACTTTCGGCCTTGTGCCACATATGAGCTCCGCTTGGAAAATCACGATATTGTAAGACGAGGAGAGATAATTGAGAGCATATTGTAAGGACATTGGAATAGTGATACTAGTCGAGACAACATAGTTCACTCTAACCAAATCTGATAGTCATTACTAATACTTCTACTTCTTTGTATTACATTTTCTGTTGTAATATATCTTTGTATTCCATACCTGTGTTCGTGTTATTCTTTCATTGGTTCTAATCTTGGACCATCACCGTGGTACAAGGAACTTGGATCATAACAGAATGCAAAGGGCATTGCAAGTTTCCGCCCAATCTCCTCCTTGAATGTAGAGGGCAAAATATTTTGGGAGGTCCTTGCTCGTTGTATAACAGACTTCCTGCTAGGTAACCATTGCATAAACACAGCCGCCCAGAAGGCTGGGGTACCTGGATTCCTCCACAGTCGGGAGCATTCGCAAATGATTTGGAATTCAATCCTATCAGCCAAACAAAATAAAACTGAGCTTTATGCAGTTTAGCTTGATCTTGCGAACACGTATAGATCAATTCCTCATGGGTTAATTCAAATGCCCCTTGATTTTTTTTTCATTTTCCTTAGTAAGGTTAGAGAAATTATTAGGTTGGTGCAAAAGTAATGACGTAATAATGTCGTTTTTTGACGTATTTTTTAACGTCAAAAAACGACATTATTACGTCATTATTTTTGCACCAACCTAATATAATGAAATATTTCAGAGCAACTTTTATGCAGTTCACTGTTGGTAACTACATCACCAAGGAGCAAACCCTCGAGGCCGGCATCATGATGAGGTGTGTGATTTCACCGCTTCTTTTTATTATGTCCATGGAACTCATATTACGGGTTGCAGCGGACCCAGCAAATGTAGTGATGATTAAAGAACAAATGACCCATCCTCCTTCCAGAGTATTCATGGATGACATCACCATTCTGGTTCCGTCTATGGTCAGTGTCGATGAACTACTGCAGCGCTACCATAAGTTCTTCACTGGATATGAATGAAGGCTAAGCCCAAGAAAAGACGCAACATCATTACTGACAGTCTCTGTCAGGGAGATTCCCTTCTGCATTGGGGTGGGGACATAATCCCGACAGTCAAAGAGAAGCCAGAGAAAAAAAAAACTTCAGACGACTGTATGAAATTCTACTGACTGATCGGCACCAAGGTAAAGAGTTGCAGAAAGTGACACACAATGGACTTAAATTTATCGACAGAACCCACCTCTCCGGCAAACTAAAGGTTTGGTGATACCAACATGGTTTTCTGCCCCCGGCTTCTGTGCCTATTGCAGGTGTATGATATTATTCCATTTCTCATTCAGAAGACACAGCAGTGTATCAACAATACCTGCGTAAGTGACTTTGTGCTAAAAGGGTTGATTCTCTAACGTGGGAATCTATACCAGTGCCGGAAACCTGCAACTTCCCATCTCATTGGTGGAGGAGTTCAAGATCGAGAAGATACGGCCAGATATCAAAACTGGTACCAAATAGTCGACAGTAAAAGCCATCCATAAAGCAGAATCCAGGCTGCGAACCAAAGAGATTATCAGGGTGACCCAAATCAATCGAACTGGCCTGAGCAGCACGAGCAACCAGATGTTCTCTAAAAGGGGTTCAAAGGGTAAATGAGACATGGTGATTGAAGTAATCAGGCATTCTGAGGAAGAACAGCGAACAGCTCTACCCGCTGTTTCTCAGTTCAATGTGCTTGGATGACATGATGTGATATTCATCCAATAAAGCTATCATGGAATATCCAGATTGCAATGGGGCCTTTGGCAATATCCTGCCTCCTGAGATCTACCAATGATCTTCAACCAAATGTAAGAAATTTTTGGAGATGATAATGATTTTTGCTGATACAATTTCTTCTATTTAACCCATACCTGGAGGAGCAGGATGATTTTTATTGATTGATCTGTTTTCTACGGCTTACGTCTGATTTGTAGGTTGGATGATGCGGTCGTCATTACAAATGGATCCGAAAAATGGAGATTAATTATAACTCAACCTAATAATCAATTTTTGTGACTCAACGAACACCCGTTGTCACTTTTGTGATGTCAACGAATACTCATTGTCACTTTCGTAATGCTCGTTGTAGTAGAGACTTTGTAATCGCAGATACAACTATAGTAACGACGTTGAACATTACTGGTTAGGAATAAAGTGTCGCTGTTGGAGTTTGAACATAGATCGCCAGTGAGCAAACACAGGCGATCCCATTATAGAATTAAGTGGACCACGTGACCGTAGAGGAAACGTATATATGTAGGAAGTCGCGTGACGTCTAAATGATCGCATTTCTATTCTATCTTCTATTACTAGACGGATCATTATTTCTATTCTATCCTCTTTTTCTAGACGGATCTGTATTTCTAGCCTATCCTCTATTACTAGGGCTGTGAGCCCCGTTAGTCTTGAAAAACACAGTAAGATAAAGTAAGATAGTGATGTATTTTAAGAGTGCCGATATTTACTAGATCCTTTTCTTTGGTTTTATCAGTTAACCTTCGAATTTCGGTGTCGCGTTTCTCGTCGTCTTTTTAAACATTTTACAGCAACTTAAATTTCCGTACTGGCTTGATTTTGTCGTTTCTAATTAGTAGACCGCATACGAGGTTTTTCCTTCTTGCTAACGACTATATAATCTATGGGGACAATAGCCTAGTAGATTAAAGCGTTGGTTTTGTGAAGTTGGTGACATAGTAATTGTGAGTTCAATCCCTAGTGTGTGATTAGTGGAAACAGTTAAGCAATAAATAAACAGTACTAAAAATAAGGAGTAGACGAGATATCCCTGGACATGAGCAGAAAACACTCTACTATAATTCCCAGGAAGCCATGACAATTCACAGATAATAAAATGAAAAAAAAAAACACTTTTGTCCTGAATAGACATAGAATTCAAAATAATAATAATAATAATAATAATAATAAATAAATAAATAAATAAGTTTGTAAAGAAAATCAGAAAAGAAAGATAACTTTGCATGCTATATGTAAATTATCTCCCTTGGAAGTATGATATGACTGATGTTATGGCAACTGAAAAGATATATTTAAATTATGATATTGTTTTGTAAGTATTTTTCGTCTGAGTTTTTAGAAGATTTTATGACCATTGAAAAAATGTTTAATATTTCCCTGGCTTTGTTTTTCCAAGGCATTTCAATCGCCGCATTGAGGAAACTTTTAAATGTAAGTAAATTTGTTGCGTGAAGCTGTTGCTGTTTTTTGGTGGTCATGTTTTGACAGTTGAGTGAGGGCGTATTACTGTTGATCCCCTTTTAATCCTGTGCGAGCTCTTCTGAATGTAGCGGCCGTGAGGCATATGGCTCGATCTAATCAAGGCCAGAGATAGGCTCCAAATGAAAGGCAAAATGTAATATTTTCCGTCGTTTTCTGATTGGTTAAAAAGAATTACGTAGTGTGCTTACTACGACGTTCGCGTGATGGGGGACACCAAGTTTTTTTTTGCGTGTCTATTTTTAAACTTTGTGAAATTGTAGTTGTACAGTAAATTTGAAAATGTATTTTATTTAGTTTTGTGTATTTTCAGAAGTCCCCCAAATTAGTAACACACACACACACACACACACACACACACACACACACACACACACACACACACACACACATATATATATATATATATATGTGTGTGTGTGTGTGTGTGTGTATTTTGAACAATAAAACATTAAATTTTCAGGCACACTGGGTTGTATAATAATATTTTTTGTTTTATTATTTCAATTATGTTCCTCGACTGGTCATCATCAGGAGATAAAATAATCCCTGCTTGTTAGTAGCAGTGAACTGCAGGAGTGATATATATATATATATATATATTTATATATATCGGGTTGTCCTTAACACGCTCACATATAGAGATGACCTAATCATAACACAGGCTGACAAAGGTGGGGGCACAGTGATCTGGGGAATTAAAGAATACTTTAAAGATTATATTCAAACTGCCACTCGACCTGTTTTGCTCCCAAAATTCCCTAGTGGGACCGGAAGTGCTTACAATCATCATAATCATAATTAACATTATTGATGTTGCTATAAACAGGTATTAACAATGGGAAGAGTCCAACATGAAAATTACAGATTGGAGATATCGAAATCCAACAGGTGCAACAATTTAGATATCTGCGAAGCGTATTAACAGAGGACGGAAAGTGAGACACCGAAATCCGAAGGCGCATTGGGATAGTGAAAGATGCCTTCCAAAAGTTGAGCAAAGTATTAAGAAACAAGAAAATTTTTATTAGAAACAAAGAAACGAGTAATGAATTGTTATATAATATCAGTCTATCTATATGGTATTGAATGCTGGGCAATCTCCGCTCAGCTGAAGAAGAGGCATGAAACAGCAGAAGTGTAATTCTACAGGAGGATGCTGAGAATATTATTGACCGAATATGTGAGCAACCACTTGGTTTTAGAAATAATGGCAGCAAAAATGACACTTCTATTTAACATCAGCAAGATACAGTTGAAATTTATGGGCCACATAATGAGGAAAGAGGGCTATGGAAATTTGATACTCAGAGGAGAGACTGAAAGTAAGAGAAACAAGGAAATCAAGGGATAACCTATGTGGCCAGCTTGAGTCAATGGATGGCGGAGCAAGTTTTCGGATAGACGGTAAAAAGCCGAAAGACAAACAATTGTGGAGAGCCCTGATCGTCAACGTCCTGAAGAGACGCTGCACATACTACTATTACTACTACTAGAAGAAAAAGAAGAAGAAGAAGAGTAGTAGTAGTAGTAGTAATAATGTGAAAATAATAGAGAAAAAGGAAAAAATGAAGGTGAAGAAGGAGACCAAGACGACGACGACGACGACGACATTTTCAACTTTATTTACTCGAGGCAGATAATTCAAATACTGTAAAACAGAGTTACCTTTCTTGGTTCTTTTTCCTTTTAAATGATTCAATTTAGAACTTATTTTCGTTTTTGTAGCTATTTTAAAAACTGATACAATATGTAAAGCATTTAAATTTTTAGTTTGACTATAAAAACTGAAAATATTAAAAAAATAAATTTTTAATTTTAAATATTAATGTGTATTTTAACAGGTAAAACTGGTGGATATATAAAAAAAATTTGAAGAAATTAACCTTTTCCATTGACCTAAAACAATTGGGTTGCCTAAAAAAAAACTAAAAAAAAAAGTGAAAAATGTGATACTTAAGATTTAAAATTAACTTAAAAAAAACGAGAAATCTTTCTTGAAGCTATTTTTAGTTTTAATTCCAAGTTAATAAATTAAATTTAATATTTCCAATAATCGTAAAATTTTGCTTGATTTTAAATATAATTTAAATTGACTGGAATGATTCTTTTTGGAGGAAAATCGGTCATATTAACAACTTTGCCAACACAACGTAATTCTCATGATTAAAAAATATTTAAAAAATAAAATTTACTTTTCTGAAACTTTATTTGAGGAACATTAACTGATTTAAAGTTTAATTGATCTGAATTAAAACATTAAGTACAACAAAAATTGATTTCTCGAAATTTCATGAAATTAAATAAATGCTAGCGGGTAATAGATATAAAAAAATATTTTTGTTAAAATTTTTAAAAGAGAAATTTTTAAAAATAATTCCATTCATTTGTGAATAAGTTCTGAAAGTTTGATTAAAATCCGAAAATGAATTAATTTTTGCAAGAATTTCTAAATCAATGTGTTTTACATCGTAAAAAGATACTCAAATTTTCTATATTAATTTATGGTCACATGAGAAAAACAACATTTTTAACCAAAATTTTGAACGTTCTAAAAAGGAATTAAAAATATAATTTAATATCAAAAGGTTGTATGGTCTTTCCTCTTAATAATAGCATAAAGACACTGTTTTGATTAAATTTGGATCATTTTTCATCATGTATGCTCGTATCATAAAAAGACGCTCAAATTTTCTTAAGAGTGTTCATAATATATCTTATTCAAAAAGCAATTAGAAATTTCTAATTAAACAATGTCTTAGTTTTATTCAATTTTTCATTTTATGATTCAGACCAGATTTTCAGTAAAGAGGAGTCCTGTCTTAGAAAAGAAATTTGATGACTTAAATTCTCCCAAGACTTCTGCTTATAACTAATATAATCATTAAGCCCTACAAAAATGAATTTCTCAATTTCATTAAATTAAGTAAATGTGGGGTAACAAATATAAAAAAATATTTTTACCAAGATTTTCTAAAAAAGAAATTCTAAAATAATTTCATTCATTTGTAAATAAGTACTAAAAATTTCATTAAAATCAATTATTTGATTTTTGTAAGAGTTTCTAAATTGAAGGGATTAAAATTTCCTATACTAATTTATAGTCATCTGCTGATGTAAGAAAAAAAATTTTAACTAAATTTTTCAGGTTTCTAAAAAAGGATTAAAAAGTATAATTTAATAATCAAAAAATCCTATGGTCTTTCCTCTTAATGATGACATAAAAACTTTGTTTTTATTAAATTTTTCATCATGTATGCTCATTTTTTAGTGAAACTTTGGAGGTACCTACCTACAACCATAAAATAAATCAGCATCTTTTTCAAGCAGAAGGCAAACGTCAGCACTTAATTCATTTTTTTTCTATTCCAATCTTTAAAGATTGCACATTTCTGAGAAAACTTCCAAGAAAAATTCTGACGGAAATTTTGTAGCCATTATTGACAGGAGCTAGTGTTAAAATATCCTGGAACACATACATGTTGAAAATTTTAGTACTGTTAAAAATTACGTTAGTCTTAGGGAAATTATTGATAAAAAAATACTTAATGCTAGCATTTCTGATTATGTAAATACTTTTGAGTGTTAATTAAGATGACATGAAATAGTCAGATGTTCTATAACTATTAGAAGTATGTAATCAATTTATATTTACTATAGAAAGGTTTTCATTTCAAGAATGATTTGTAAATAATTTATTTGTATTAATATATTGTAAATAACTTTATTAAAAAAATCAATTATAAACGATTTTAATATAAGAATGGATTGGAAATGATTTTATTATAAAAATGCATTGTAACAAATTTCATTATATAAATGCATTGGAAATAACTTTATTATAATAATTCATTGTAAAGAATTTATTAGAAGAATGAATTGGAAATTATTTTATTATAAAAGTGAATTGACAATGATTTTAATATAAGAATACATTGCTAATGGCTTTAATATAAGAATGCATTAACAATGATTTTAATATAAAAATGCATTGCTCGGGATTTTAATAGAATAATATATTGTTAATGGCTTTAATATAAGGATTCATTTCTAATGATTTTAATATAAGAATACATTCTTAATGATTTTATTAATATTATTTTAAATAATGTTATAAGAATACATTGTAAATAGTTTTATTATGAAATTACATTGTAATTGATTTTATTATAAGAAATCATTGTTAATAATTTTATAAACTGACCAATAAATAATTTTATTGCAATTATGCGTAGTAAATAATTTCATTATACTAATAAATGCCAATTGTCTTTATAGGAAAAATAACTGTCTTTTAAAGGAAACATTTAATAATTACCATTGCCATAGCCTGTGAGTATTGAATTCTACTTCTGCCGTGTAACCAGAGAAACTGGATGAATATAATGTAAGGGGAATAACTTCAAATATTAACACCGATGTTTGGTTACGTCCCTTTGATAAATGGAGAGAAGGAATAAAAATGTCGGTTAAATAAATTTATAAAATCTTTCTCTTAAAAGAATTTTTTTCAGAAAATATACCCTTCAAGTCCATTAGTTATTATCGCTCTTTCTGGTAGTGATGGGAGTTTCCTTTTTGCTCACGGTAGTGTAGAAAGATCTTCATTATATCATTATTATCTTTTCTAGTTAGATGTGCTACCTATTTTTGATGATATCGCTGTTTGAAGTGTTCAAGTGATGTGGTTTTTATTTATTTGTTAAAGGTCTTTGTTTGCGAATTCTGTAGCGAGAGTCTATAAAATCAGTCGAAGTGTTGTCTTCTTTAAAAACCTTGAGAATTCATTGGCTTCGGGGCTGTATCAGAGACAAATGTTTGTTTTTTGTTTTGCAAAATATTTAGAATTTAGCATTCATTTATCAAAGACCGCCAACATGATTACCAGTACTCTCTAGATTGGCAGAACTCATTTTTGAAATAATAGAGAAGCGTCTGTGTTACAAACGAAGAACTTTTCATGTTTTTTTGAATGTCTACAAAGAAAATGTAGATTCATTAATGAAGAAAAAAGATTATCTTATTCTTCCTTTCCTTCTTGTATTTCTTTCTTCATTGTATTTTGTTAAAATAAAACCATGTAAAAAGATACTACGATTGGTAAAAATTTCTGGGGTTCTAATGCCCCCATCCGCACTCCGCCTGCAATGGTCCTGTCTTGAAGCTGTAGAATCAGATTCCTACATTTTTTTTAAATCTTAAATTTTGTGCAAGTTAAACACATAGAGGCTCCCAACCAAATATAACAACTGATGTATTTTGATTGGTTGTAAAACATTAATTAGGTGTCGTCAACTACGTCCGAAGGTACCGACCCAAATTTTGACCTCTAGTTAACGCCATAAAATGTAAACATGTTTACGAGCCTCCCCACGTGACCAAGAGAACTAATAAAAACGAAACTTCGACGCGACTTGGTCAGTGGGCACTTAAAATATTGAACCAATTCACTTGACTTCATAGGAAATCAACACAGCAAAGGAGACGAACTTTATCTTCTATACAACAACAAACCTTGTCAACCATTTCAAAGCTTAACGCTCACTCCCACAAAATATTCCATTCCACAAGAAGAATCTCTGGTTAATGAGCGATAACTCTATAACAATCAGTGAGTCAAGAACAATACTTTTTTTTATTTAATACAAAAACAAAAACAACTGTTTAATTTTCCTATAAAAACAAATATAGCTAACTAACTAAACCTTGTCATTTTCACACATACAGTACAGTAACTCAAATTCTTTCAGAAACACACACCAAAGAACTCTATTGTGTTTATCAACTTTTGCACTATATATTATGTATGTGTTGAATATTTATTGTTGAACAAATTCATAATTTCTTCTACTTGATTATTTCTCTTGTTGTTGTCTTTGTTACATTTGATATTGTAAAAATTGTAGTGGGTCAGTTTTTATCTCTATTTATAACCAATAGAAATTGGCTGAGCCACTATAAAGCCATATTTTTAATCGCAAAACATTAGGCAGCACTTATTTCGACGAAGAGCGTTACTTAGAACGATTACTGCGATACTTATTTCATAATATATCTAAAACAGTAAATTGATTTGTGTGTTATTCAAAAGAGAGTATTTAAAGATTATAAAAGTCGGCTGAAATTGTTCAATCGAATGTCAACAACTTGAAATGATGCAAATTATTTATCATGAATTCAAATTAAATTATATTTAAATTTATCATAAACAAATATAAAAAGTATTTATAAGATTTTATTATGTTGATGTATTCGGTTATGAGAGCAGACGTTGCGTTCCTTGGCCTGCCTCGCTTCTTCTTCCGTCCAACAAATGATATCCTGCAAGATTCAAATCGAAATCTTTTTGTTAAATCCTGTTTTTTGTAGCTTTTGTGCAAATTTCTTTTTTTTTTTTTTTGGCTAATGTCCATCTTCAGATGATGAGGATGATATTGAATAATTCAAGTGAGGAATATTGGCTGCCATTTTTATCTGCAATGAAATGGAAAGAGTGAACTATTTTTTATTAAAGCTATTTTCAATTGATAAAAGGCTACAAAAATGTAAAAACAATCTTAGTTGGCAATAATATAAGTGACAGATGGCTATAAAAGGCACTGTTGATTGTTTACGGGTAATTTGTTCAAATAATGCATTGGCTATTGTTTGCATTTATTTTTAATTAATTATTTATTTTTTTGCAATCAACACAATCACTTGACAAGACACCGGAAAGAAGAGTTGAAACAAAATGGTTATTTTTATAGTGATGTTATAACATGCTCATGTTATAATTTTTGAATATATATATAAGCCATTATCAAAGATGTCAATTACAACATATTAAACAATATACGGACAAGACAGTGATAATAGACGCTAGAAGAGATTACCGCTTCTGGCGTCTTATATGCACGTGTTTATCGTTGCTTAGAAATAATCTATGTAAACAATGACAGACTATCATCACTGTGAATCAATATTGTGAATTTCTTTCTTCGTTCAACGATAATGTTATTAAACTTATCAGATGTTACGAAAAAAGTTTACATAAATAAATAGACAACACTTGTCTATATTATTTAATGAAACGTGGGTGGCATCATTTACGAGGCAGAGAAAGAAAGAGAAAGAAAAGAAGGCAGAAAGAAAGGCGAGACGAATCGTAGGTGATAAGCAGTCACACACACGGCTAAGAGACAATGAAAATAATGATAAGTAACAAATGAAAAAGGGTGTCATTACAATGACAGGGAATTTCTGAGTAAAAAAAAGAAAGGGAAAGAAAGAAGGAATCAGATGTGTTTTGATAACGGTTGTGTTATCTAGGTGCGTAAACGAACGGCTGGACCACTGGCCAGGGAAAAATTCAAGTGAAAATGCTATTTCGATAAGTGACGAGAAACAGGCCACTAAAAAAGACTTTGGACAGATATGAAAAATTAAATGAAGCCGCCTCGAGATAGCTGACCAAGATTCACGCAAATTCCGGACTCCTCTTCAACCCAAGAACAATTATTTTGAAGAGCGACTTAGAACCAGACCACCGAAATAAGTTTTTTCGACTTTCGTCCAAAGACACACCGAAACGCCAATTTCTTAGAGAGCAAACAACTTGAAGCGTTAAAATTTGCCTAACGGAAATCGACGTGTCACAATCCACAGAATGGGTCGGGAGATAGATGCAGTGCTATGGATCGAACAACTAGACATAATGTTTGTTACCTTTTTCTTTGATACTTTGAACTTTTTGAGTTTTCATATTTTCTTTTATGCATATTTGTGTAGTATCACCTCCGTTGAACTCAGTTTGCATTACGGCCCCAACCACTGTTTGACCTCGTTTGCCTAAGATCAATTCACAACGTGGGTAGGCAGACTGGAGATCAATGCAGTTACCTTGGCGTTGGAAGCGAGTTGGGAACGACGAGGCTGATATCAAATCTAACCAGAATCCCACCCGAATCACCAAAAGGTTAGAACGTCCCATTTGGGTGCCGCGACCGATAGCAAGCCAGTTGGTCGTCACAGGACGAGACAACACGACTGACGCGACAGGCGGACGTCACGTTTGGAGCAGCGACATCCGAACGGAGCAGCGAGGAGCGAACAGCTGGCGCCGCGGCGAAGACGTCACAATTGGGGCTGTTTAGGGACGTCACATCTGGTGTCGTGACCGGAATAGGACCCTGGAACGGCCACGTCACAACTGGCGCCGTGGTAGATCAGGATAGAACGTCACGGTTGGCGCTGCGACCGGGGGACGACGTCACATATATAACTAGGTGTATATATGTGTATATATATATATATATATATAGTTAGTTAGTTAAACCTAGTGAGCCAGACAAACCTACTAAGGTTTCACCTAAGCGGATCGTCAGGGAAGGCTGGCTGTTTCCTGACGATCCGCTTAGGTGAAACCTTGATAGGTTTGTCTGGCTCTCTACGTTTAACTAGGTCTTCTCTACTTATTGTATTGAGCAATTTATTTAGTTATTTTGTTTACTGGTATCGGTTTTTTTTTTCTTTGGGCTTTGGATTTGCATGCTAGACGATTATTTTCGGCTAACGTACATGTTCTTGGTTCTTTCTTTTTTATACTTTTTTCCCTTTTGGTATTGGTTTGATTATTTGCAAATCAAGACACTGAAGGTTTTACGAACGAGTATAGTTTCTTATATTTATAAGATTTCTATTAATAATAATAATAATATATATATATATATATATATATATATATATATATATGTATATATGTATATATATCTGTGTGTGTGTGTGTATACATAGTCGAAAAATTAAATAAAAATCTGTATATATATGTACTAATTTATATATATATGTGTGCGTTTGTGTGTGTATATATATATATATATATATATATATATATATATGTGTGTGTGTGTATGTGTGTAGCGAGAAAATCCGATGAAAAAGAATATGATACCATGATGAAAGAATGACCCAAACTTAATAAAAAAGAAGTTTTTTCATCAAAATTTTCATGTTATGATTTCCATTATCCTCATTACTTAGAACCATTACTTTCCTACTTAGATACATGTAAAAACAGTCTTAGTTGGCAATGATATTCGTGACAGATGGCTATGAAAAAGACACTGTTGATTACTGACTTCTAATTACTTTTAATAATACACTGACTATTGTTTTGCGTCCCGCGAATATAATTTTAAGTAAAATGATGCATTAAAATAACCGTTTTTGTATAAGTTTATAAATATACCATTCGTCCATACACTCAATATTGCTGTCCGGTCTGGTCTGGCCTAGTCGTTCTGCCAGTTAATTTAGAGGTTCTTGATAAAATACAAAGAAGAAACTGTATTTTTTTTATCATTTCACCCCAAGCAAGGCGACAATGCCACTAGAACGCAGTGGATTTCAGGGAGTGAAAGTGAAACAGAACGAGAAAATTGAGAATGGGGAAGATTGAGGAAAGTAAAAAAAAAAAGAAGTGGATTCAAAAGGACAGACAATGGCAATTGACGTTGCATTTAATTTTTGAAAATTCTAGTTATCGGGAAACAAATCGGAAGGGAATTCTACAACTGGAAAGTTCGTGGAAAAGAAACTGTTAGAGTAGAATTAGAAGTGGCGTTTGTATCTAACTGGTTCAACAATAAAACGGTAATACCTAGCTGTCAATCTAGTCGCATGCTGAAATTCATATAATCGTGGCACCAGGGAAAGTGCTCACCAGAGCAATTGCCATGAAAACATTTATAGAAAAGACAGAGGGAAAACACATCGTGCCGTTGAGAAAGTCAATGAAGTCGATATGCCTGATCAGGATCGATTACGTTACAGACCCTTCTTTTGGATTTTGTCAAGAATCTCGAGATGTAAAGCTGGGGCACCAGACCAGATACGGCAAAAGTATTCAATGCATGGACGAATGGTACATTTATAAATGTGCACGATAGATTCTGACGAGCAATATCTCTTGGCACGTCACAGTGAATGAACATTCCTTGTAGTAGAAGTCGCAATTGATTCGATGTAATCACTGCACTTCATGTCAGTGGAAAACGTGAGGCCAAGAAGGCGTGGAGTGTTGCTCTCTTGTAGATGTTATTGGTCCTGACCAGGCATCACGACTTAAATCGCATTCCCACCGCCGTAATATAGGTTCATTTTGCCTTTTCTATAATTATTTTCATGGTAATTATTCTGACGATTTTACGTATTTAAGCGCAGTGCCAGATTGGTGGCAATGTCTCATCATTTTACAGTTGTGTTGAGTTCTAGATGTAACTGTCAGTTGATGGCAATTGTTCTGATGAACTTTTCTTTATGCTATCTAGATTTTATGACATTATGCTACTAGATTGGGAGAAAGGTCTCATCCTTTTACACTGGAAATGGCTAGATGTAAGCGTAATAATAACAGGTTGTTTTCTCGCACTTTTCGCATGTGGAACTCTCTTCCGGCTTCTTGATTTCCAATCAACTTTGATCTTCCAAAATTTAAATGCAATGTCAATCGTTATCTTCTGCCTTCTTAATTCCTGTTCATTATTTACATTATTCGGACAACTGTCCTCATCTTTGTCGCCATATTTATTACAACGTTTCGGCCATTGTACGCTCCGGCCTTCTTCAGGTGTATGGAATGTCGAACTGAACCCTTTATTTCGCTCACTGATAGACTGTTCTAGTTCCACGTGCCATGTTTAATGGATGTCAGTTATGAGTTATCTCCTGTTAATTTCCCTCTGAAAGTTCTCCACTGCCTTACACTGGGTATTGAACTCATACTCTTTGGGTCCTGTCACTGGATCTAACCAACGCCTTTATCCACTGTGCCATGTGTTCTTGAGGACATCTCTGTATGAATTTCTGGGTTTTATAAACCTAATGTCTTCAATAACCTTTTTTACCAGTGCTCATATTGCCTTTATCCACTCTGCCATGTGTCCTTGAATAATGGAATAAGTGACTACAGTATAGGTAGTAACTACCTATAAGTATTTGTAAGTCAACGGACTACAGAGACTAGCTGGGATCTGTTCCAGCTGTGCTGGTCACACCCTCTGCCTCCGGACAGAGAGGACCTCCAGTCGCGGATATGTCGAAGGGCAGAGTCTCGTCTCAGGAAACAGCTACCCGACCCCGTTTTATACGGGGTCTGTGGGGAATTTTTGGCCGAGCCTACGGGCTCGGATTGTCCTACATTAAACTCGGCCTTGTGCCATATCCTACCTCGTGGGGAGGCTGGTTAATATCGACTAGCTGGGATCTGTTGAGTACGACTTACGCGAGAACTACCGACCTTCCAATAGTAGCACTCGTTACTGGATTGACTTGCGACGACCTTGTGCATAACTGTTACCTTTATTCTTATTGTACTGGTTAATTACAATAAACCTTTACTTATTTTATTCACCTTGTTTTTCAAGTATATATTCCTATATTAGCACGGAATATAACACCAAGTAAGTTGTCTGAATATCGGTGTCATTTCTAGCTGATCTGGGATACCGAACGAGTTAGACACCATGAATGACATCCATATGAGGATCTCGATTTGACGTGAGTCTCGTTTTCAGGTCAATATTTTGATTTTGCAGTTGATGTGTTGCTTGGATTTGTTAAAACCGAGAAACATTAAAATTATTAAGAATTTCTTTTTCGTACTTAAAATAGAGTCAATGTTACGTTCAATGCTGTTTGTAAAATCTTCATTACTCATAAAACTAATCTCATAGGAATTATTTCTGGCTTTTTACCATATTCTTTTTCTCTGTCCCTTCAGGACGTGGGTGATGATGGCTCTCCACAACTTCCTATCATTTGTAAATCGAAGCAGTGTCTGTTTTCTTTTTAACAATCACTTTCACACCCTCTTCTGCCATCCATTTACACAAGCTCGTTATGTAGGTTACTCGCTGTTTCTCTCTATTTCCCTTGCTTGTGAGTGTCAAATTTTCCAAACCTTCTTTCGTTTCGAGAAATTTTAAGTTTTTAAAAAAAACTTATCTAATTCGTTACCCAGCTAACACAGAACGTCTTTACAACGTTGCAAATATGTTGTATTTTGGTTGGTAAGGTTTTTGTCATTTTGCTGGCGTTACTGTAACCCTACAATTAACTATTTTCCCGTCTTCTAACTGACCGCTCATCCACAACGTTGTCATAACGTTATGGTAACGTTGCGAATTGATGTAACTAAAAATGAATTATAACACCAGAATACTTTTTTTTTTACTCCTAGAGGCCATAGCCCAACATATCATAGCATTTTGGAATCAGGCCAACACTGTGAGTAAATTAAAACCATTCCGGTCCGTATCCGGACAGGCAATCCTGAAATTTTAGATTCCAAAGTTTTCATTACTGCGACTGTTTTCGGATTCCGCCATGTTAGCTTCTACTGCTAAAACCAATTAAAGGGACATAACTCTCTAACTTTCACAAATTACTATGTTTCAAAATAAAAATGTTTGTGTTTCCAACTTTACTCTTAGAGGCCGTAGTCCAATATATCATAGCATTTTGGAATCAGGCCGACTCCGTGAGCAAATTAAAACCATTCCGGTTCGGATCCAGACCTGCAATCCTGAAATTTTGGATGCATTACTACGATTGTTTTCGGCGAATTTTTTTACGTGATTTTTATAATTTTGAAATAAATTTGGGAATAATCGAAATTAATTGCAAAATCCAGCGAAAGTTACCATTGAAATAAAAAAATAATCATTTGTATGGAAAATATGCACCTACTTCCATCAAATTGTCTTTAAATTAAGTGGCAGCAGAAGAATTATCGTTGAATTTTTAAAAGGTAAGCTTAAATATGGATGATATACTTAAATGCAGCTATCAATTTTGAGTTCTTCTGTAGTTTATTGTTGCCTATTGCATCTACTCCTCCCTACCTATTTTGATAAAGGCCCAATCAAGAGCCCTCCGCAGGCGATAGCGGCTTTTAAGCTAGATTAATATAGATATAGGGCAGCGTTTCTCAACCGGTGCGCCCGAATGCACTAATGCGCCCTGAATGGTAGCCAGGTGCGCCCCAGGTTAAGATAAGCGTAATTTATGAATTACTCTTGAATTAAATTTTTTTTTTAAAGACGGGAGACACCAAGCAATGTGTGTGTGTGTGTGTGTGTGTGTGTGTGCGCACGCACGTGTGTGTGATAATGTGTGAGTGAGGGTGCTACGAGCGAACGAGCATGTGTGTGTCTGTGTGATAATGTGTGAGTGAGGGTGCTACGAACGAACGAGCGTGTGTGTGTATGTGTGTCTGTGTGATAATGTGTGAGTGAGGGTGCTACGAGCGAACGAGCGTGTGTGTGTATGTGTGTCTGTGTGATAATGTGTGAGTGAGGGTGCTACGAGCGAACGAGCGTGTGTGTGTATGTGTGTCTGTGTGATAATGTGTGAGTGAGAGAAATGGAAAGAGGAGGACATTTATTTAGTCTCTTTTTTAATAAAAGGAAAAAGAATGATATAATAATGACATTATCAACTGCAGCTTGTTTTTAAAAATGAAAATAACATGCTCAGGAGGCCGGAAACTGTTTAGACTATATTTAATCGTCCCCCCACGAGGGCGTCATGTGGCACAAGGCCTTTTTAACGTGGGCATTTCCGAGCCATTAGGCTCGCCCAAAAAATAGCCCATTTGAACCCGTATAAACGGGTTCAGGGCCGGTTTTACCTCCCCGAAGGAGACTCCGCCCTTCGGCGTAGCCTCGTTCGGGTTCCTCTCCGTCCGTAGACAGAGTTGAACCGAACCGTCGGTCAGAAAGTGAACGACAGACTCAGTTTAGACGTGTCCCAAATGCATGTTAGAAGCTTAAAATTACTTTTTTTTGAGGGGTGCAACTAAATAAGTCCCGACTGAGTCTTTAACACACTGAAAGATGCACAGTCACCAGAATATATCAATTACATTTGAACTTATATTGAAAATGCCAGCATTCTCAATTCAGAAATTGGCAGCTTAATTCCATCCTCATAAGAGGAATGGAACAAATCTGATCTTTATATTCCACGGATTTTGAAACTGTCACTGGAGATGGAACCTGAAACATTACAACTTCATCACAGCAATCAGACACACCTCTGCTGTGGATAGCAATTTAATCAGAGAATAAAGAAGTCATCTAGTGGACAGAAAACTAAAAAAAAAAAAAGCATTCATTAATCGATTTTCTCAAATTAACCTACGTAGACAAGTAAAAAAGAAAATAACTCTCACCTTTTGACCACAATATATGACAGGAGAAAAGGAGCCTGCAGAAGATCTACTGTGAGTGGCAGAATTGTTTGAGGTAGAAGTTTTTGTATTATGGCTGGACTGTTTAGTAGAAGAGGACGGAGCAAATGAACGAGAATCAAACAGCTTGGACCCTCCTGACGGATTCACTGCTAAATTATTTGTCATGGATTTCATCATACTGCCCAAAGGACTGGAGAAATTGAAAGAGAGAAATTTAAAAGATTACAAATAACATTCAACATCAATTTTTCTATATAATATCATTAGGTCAAGCGTTTCTCAACCAGGCACACAGATGTGTCCTGAAAGGTGCCATCAAATTTAACAGAAGAATAATTTATTAATTATATTTAAAAAAAAAAACTTTATTTTTTTTTAAAACACTAGAGATACCAAGTAATGTAATGTCTTAAAAATAAATGCTAATCTCAGGAGATTTCTTTTATTATTTGGCTATTTTCATATTTCAGGACTAATTTCTCCTTATTAAATTTTCAAGTATGCACTGAAGTAACAAAAGATGACAAACACTACATCAAATTAAAAAAAGAAAAATGAAGAAAAAACTACACAAAGCTTTTAAAAATAAATGCTTATTTCAGGAAACTTCTTTATTATTTCCCTATTTTCATATTTCAGGACTGTTTTTTCCCTATTAAATTTTCTGAGTTTTAATTAGCCTACAAGTGAAGCCTGAAGTAACAAAAGATGAGAAATATATTAGGTGTTATAACTCACTTCTAGCGCTTATAATATTATGTCTTGCTTAGACTACTCGCTGTGACGTCATTAGAATTCTTTCCGATTGACTCCAACGGAATTAAATCGCTAAAAATTTTAGTCAGAATATTTACTATTCCTTCAAAGCAAATTTCTCCTGTTTTTTCTTTTTCGGTATTACAAAATTACAGTATTTTTCATGTTCTCCCGGTGTTAACTTTTTCAACAAATGTCTTGTTTTTTTCCCTTGTCTTTCTAGTCGTTTCTCTGAATATTTGCTCGTATCTTCTGAAATAAGCAGAAAAGGTACTTCCATCATCTGAATTATATGCGAATTCAGATATGGCATATGACAGCACATCGAGAGTGAAATATTTTAGGGTATTTTCCGTTTTCTTCCGTATTATTTCTGTTAAAGTTTGTTGTTGTTTCTGGTATTCCAATAACTACTTTTGTTACTGTTGCTGTAATTTTACCATTTGGGCTAATAATTCTTCCATATTTGAAGAATATCTATTTTTTTTTTTACGCAGACCAAAAAGAAGAAAAATTAAACCAAGGTGGTTCTAATGTCTCGTTGTTCTTTTTATCATGTGCACCGAAGCAAAAAAAAAAAACAAAAAAAAAAAAACAAAAAAAAACATCAGGTATAAAATATCATCTCGTATCATTTTTTTTTTATTTAAGTGGGAATCTCTAACTTAGATGATGAATGAAAGTTCTTCCTTGAATTTATTATTCATTTTCTGTTTATGGAAAATTACAAGGAAACGGATTTTGAAATGTTGGAAAGTAAGTTTGCGACACATGAGGAATCTACAAAAAAAAAAAACAGTTTTCGCGCCTACTTTGTAGTATTGCAATAGTGTTCTGGTAACGTTATATTCTTAGGCTTGTAGGTAAGTTACTCGGTGTTTTGCGCTGTCTTTCACTAGACTCTTTGAGGGTCAAATATACCGTTTCTTCTTTTCTAATTATGTGTTCCAGAAATTACAATTATCGCTTTCTGATTTTAGGCACAAAAAAGGGATGACCAAATAACTAAACAATTCAAAGTGAGATCAGTTCACAATGCCACGTCCTTTCAAGACGTAGACGATCATGGCTCACGACAGCTTCCTCTCTCTTGTGACTCTTAGCAGCGTGTCTTCTTTTTTTCTTTTCATTTTTTTTTTTACTCATTTCATTCCAAGCAAGGCGATAATGTCACTGAGACGCAAGAGGGGTAAAATAGAATGAGAAGATATTAAAAAGAAAACGGAAACCCAATCCTAATCAAGAAACAAGAGAAGTGGGAGGAGTGTGAACTGGGCGATAGAAAATCCTATCTACTACTTGCTACGCCCCGTGTCCTCCGACCCGCGTTCCGCCATCCATTTAGAATAGCTGCCTGCTGCCGTTTCCTCTGTCTCTTACCGTCGTATGTCCTGTGAGTGTCACGTTTTCCAAGCCCTCCTCCCTCATTATGTGTCAAGCTCCCTCGTTGCTAATATGCTCCGTCTATGGTATTTTGGCATCTCTCCCACTCCTGGTTCTGTCAGCCAGTTACACAAGCTTCTTAGGCAGATTACTCGCTGTTTCCCTGCCTATTCAGAACGTAAGCGAACATGGATTTCCCGAAATTTCTATCGGTTGTAGCCCTAAGCAATATTTGTCACCTTATTTTTCCTCCCAGTTCTGTGTTCTACCATCCACTTACACAAGCTCCTTGGGTAGGTTACTGTTTCTGAATGTCACCCTTACCTTCAATATGTCCTGTGAGGATTAGATTTTCGAAGGTTTCTTTCCTCATTGTGGATTGCAGAAAGTTCAGCTGTCTCTTTCTGATTCTAAGTGTCTCCCGCCACATTTTCTTTAAACTTCCTCGTTGGTCACACGCTCTGTCCATGGTATTCTCCGCATCCTTCTATAGAACCACATCTCTGTTGCCTCCAGTCTTCTCTTCCTCTGTAAGGATATTATTCAGCATTATCTATCATAGATGAGGATGGATATTACATAGCAATACAGGATTATGTGAACATTGTTCGAAAATGATTATTCGATAAACAATTATTCGATAAACATTTATTCGAAAATAATTATTCGATAAACATTTATTCGAAAACAATTATCCGATAAACATTTATTTGAAAATAATTATTCGATAAAAAACATTTATTTGAAAATAATTATTCGATAAACATTTATTCGAAAATAATTATTCGATAAACATTTATTCGAATTGTAAATTGTTTTAATGAAAATCAATCGAAAGGACAATTACACTAAATGATTATTCCAAATGCAAAATTCTTCATTACAATAAAAATGAAAAATTAAAAGAGGAAATATACAAATGATAATTATTCGAAATACATATATCGTTAATAAAACAATTTAGTAAGAGAAAATCCTTAGAACCTTAAGTTATATAATACTACACACAAATCGACAACTACTGAATACTTTTTAAAGCAAGGGTCAGCAACGGATCCGGCCCGCGAAGGCATTTTGACCGGCCCGCGAGCCTGATTACCAGTGACTCTATTTTTAACATGAGAGACGAGACTTTCGAATTAGACTATCTGCCAGTTATCTTTCATGAGACTTATTTTACCAAGTTGCGTTGCCTACGTTTAATGTCAAATAATGGATACATATTTGTTATGACCCTTGGCTACATTAAAAGATAACAGAAGCGAAAGGAACGTTAAAGTGAAAGAGGCCAGGGAGGGACTGACATGCGAGGTAGCAGAAATCTAAAGACAGTTAAACATACGCGCATTATACATACATGACTCATGAATGTGTGTATGATACCGCATGTGTATGTACGTAAGTGTATATGTTTGCAACTATTTATACTCGTATGTATGGGTATATGTGCTTCGTTTTTGTTTGATGTGTGTGTGTGTGTGTGTGGTTCGTTTGTGGAACAATTTTCAATAACAGTTTCAAACCTACACGTCATAATTTCATCCATTTCACTTCGGTTGATTTTTTTCACTTTGAAGTATTTTGACGTTCCTTGAGGAAAAGTAATTTTTTGTTAGGTGTTTTTTTTAATTTTAGATTTTCTTTTGTTTTTCTGATTGCTCAATGTTTATTTTCATTATGGTTTTAAATATTTAGGTTTTTCCTTAATTTTTCATTAATGTCCTTCGTCCGGCCCGTGACCCGTCATTATAACACGATCCGGCCCGCGGGGTCGAATGAGTTGCCGACCCCTGGTTTAAAAGGATGCCACTAATGTTTTAAGTTTTCCATTTACGTTCAATTCTTGGCGCTTTTGATATTTTGGTAACCTTCTCTTACTTTTGCGATATGAATTTCTTGCAAATCCTGTTCGAAAATCGTCTAAGAATTTCCATATTGTGAGATGATAGGATGACACTTGCTGCAAAAAGGCCCTATGCCATCCTACAAGGGAGTTATTAGTTCTAGGTAAACTAGCATTGACTCTCTCAAAGCAAGATCACACACTTATTTCAAAGATAGGTATTTAGAATAATTATTATTTAGTATAATTGTCCTTTTCATTAATTTTCATTTAAACAATTTTCAATTCGAATCAAAGTTTTTCGAATAAATATTTTTTAAATAATTGTTTTCGAACAATTATTTTCGATAATAAAATAATGAAACTTATTTACAAATGAATGAAATTATTTTTTTTAAATCTTGCTAAAAATAATGTTTACATGTTATCTTATTTTTAATTACTTAATTTTATGAAATTTCGAGAAATTAAAATTCCCCCCCTCTTCATACTTATATTAGTTAAAAGCATTGGCTAATTAAAGCATCAATTTGTTTTTGTCAAACAGAAAAAAACATTTACTGAAAATCTGCTCTGAGTCGTAAAATTAAACATGCAATAAAACTATGACATTATTTAATTAAAAAAAAAATGCGTTTAATATCTTTTATAAATATAATATATTAAAGATAGTATATTCTTAATAACAATATTTTTTTCGGTGAATAATGAATTTTTGCAAGAATTGTCTTCATTTTTTAAACATTTTAATTATAATATAAATGTTTTAAATCTTTTAAAATTCTGTATTAATTTCAGTCTATTAGATGATATAGTTATTAAGTTATTAACTATATTTACTAATCATAAATAGAAAAGCTTAGTAGAAATCATCAAATACCAATAATTTAAAAAGAATTTTGAATTTTTTTTATATGGTGTATAAATGTACCCATTTTTATAAGTACAGGCAACCATACACGACATTATTAGAAAATAAAAGCGCTGACTATAATAAATTTAAAGTCAACATTTAAAGAATTTAATAAAACATTAGATTACGAACAATATTTCCCTAAAATTCTAAGATTACTGAATACTTAAAAATTATATAAAAAAGGCGCTCACATCATTTTCTTGAATTATGTTTTACAGATAAAGTCTCCGTAGAAGAACATTAGACCTATCATCAAAACAGCTCCTGTCAGTTTAAAAACTCGGCTAATGTCGGGTTGAAAAAAGGAATTTTTGTGATATTTTAAATTTTAAGTAAACAATATTTATTTCTTATCAGATCAATTATACTTTAAATGAGCTAATATTCCTCAAATAAAGTTTTATAAAAGTACATTTTATTTGTGGAAGTTTTTCTTTAATAAAGAGAATTATACTAAGATGAAAGACGACTAAAAAAAGGGCGCTAGTCAGCTATTATAGTGTTATGCCATAGTACCTATTCTATTGTAATGGACTATCCCATAGATAATAAGTAGGAGTAGCAGTGGCAAGTCTGGCAGAATTACGTCCCGCGGTCTTTGACTGCGGACGCCTCCTGTCTAACTCTCTGCGTTAGCGAAGAGGAACCCGACGAGGCTTTGCCGAAGGGCAAAGCCTCGTCCGGGAGGTAGACAGGGCCTGAACCCGTCTAATCGGCTTCAAAAGGCTATTTTTTTGGCCGAGCCTACGGGCTCGGAGAAACCCACAATAAAACCGGCCTTGTGCCATATTCGTTTCCCGTGGGTGAAATGATAAATACCGAATGTTGTTGAGCGGTCTTTGACTGCGCACGCCTCCTGTCGAACTCTCTGCGTTAGCAGAGAGGAACCCGGACGAGGCTTTGCCGAAGGGCAAGGTTTCGTCCGGGGAGGTAGACAGGGCCTGAACCCGTCTAATCGGCTTCAAATGGCTATTTTTTTGGCCGAGTCTACGGGCTCGGAGAAACCCACAATAAAACCGGCCTTGTGCCATATTCGTTTCCCGTGGGTGAAATGATAAATACCGAATGGTGTTGAGCGGTCTCTGACTGCGCACGCCTTCTGCCGAACCCGGACGAGGCTTTGCCGAAGGGTAAGGTTTCGTCCGGGGAGGTAGACAGGGCCTGAACCCGTCTAGGCGGGTTCAAAGACTATATTTTTGGCTGGGCATACGGGCTCGGGGATACCCACATTAAAACCGGCCTTGTGCCATATTCGGTCCTCGTCCGGGGAGGTAGACAGGGCCTGAACCCGTCTAATCGGCTTCAAAGGCTATTTTTTTGGCCGAGCCTACGGGCTCGGAGAAACCCACAATAAAACCCGCCTTGTGCCATATTCGTTTCCCGTGGGTGAAATGATAAATACCGAATGGTGTTGAGCGGTCTCTGACTGCTCACGCCTCCTGTCGAACTCTCTGCGTTAGCAGAGAGGAACCCGGGCGAGGCTTTGCCGAGAGGCAAGGTTTCGTCCGGGGAGGTAGACAGGGCCTGAACCCGTCTAGGCGGGTTCAAAGGCTATATTTTTGGCCGGGCCTACGTGCTCGGGGATACCCACATTAAAACCGGCCTTGTGCCATATTCGGTCCTCGTGGGTGGAACGATAAATACTGAATGGTGTTGAGCGCGTCAGTCGAGATTCGGACATTTGAAGTACCAACCATCACAACTAGATTGCTGCACCATTGACTTTTATTTTCCAAGTTCCTAACGTTTTGTACGTCGGACCTAATTTAGGACGACTTATTAGAAATACAAGCCTTCACTGTGAAAATAGTCCACAACATATAGCAAAAGAAAAAAACTCCTTCCAGTCAATTTAAATTAGGTTTTGAAATACAGCAAAGTGTTTTACTTATTAAAAATCTTAAGTTGAATCAATTAGCTTGAAATTAAAATGATAATAAAAACTTAAAGAAAGATTTTTTATTTTTTAAAATTCATTTTTTTTGCCATTTTTAAAAATTCATTTTAAACCATTTTTTTTTTTTGAGGCACCTAATTTAACCTTTGACTTGAACATATCAACGTTCATACTCTATCCAAATTTGCATTTGTTTTGTTTTTCTTTTTTCATTTTATGTTTGGCTTCCCTGGTGTGGGGGCTTTTTTTTCTTGCATCATCAATCTTTTCGCCTATACAGGAACCGCATGTACCACTAAAAACGCTCAATTTCTTTATAACTTGTTCGCCTTAATCCGCTTTTAATAAGGCTATGATTTCACTCGCATTTTTACCAAACGTTACACAAATCTCGATGCTAATCCGCTACTCCAATTTCTTTTACTCATTTTCCGATAATATAACAAGAACACGTACTACTTCCTCTACTACTCGGCAGCGAATGCCTCATCTGTTCTGTATCGCAAAAACGCGTAAGTTTGAACATACCCGGACGTGCTTTGGTGCAAATATTTTCTTGACGCATTACCCTAGCGACACGCTACAGTCATTCTGGGAATCAAATTATCACACCACATACAGTCAATTAATTATTCCTGCTGCGTGTGTCGTGACAAATGAGTCGTCGAAACAAGAAGATAAAAAGTAATTAATGAAAGTATATAGAAAAATTAAATGAATATCTTATTAATGACTGGGGATAAAAAAAAGAAAAAAATTATTACTAGAAAATCCAATACAAACAAAAAATCATGGCGAGATTAAGTTCAGACTTTGACATCTCAAACGAGGGTGGAACCTTCCGGGGTGCAAATGTTTGCTGCTATATTTTTTATCACTGATAAAACCATCCTTTGTACAATGTAAAGAACATTTTGTGAGAAGTACGGTTATCGGCGCGATAAATGGAATCGGGGCTGGCTGATGTTCATACCAGTTTCTTAGTTTCCTTCCCATAAAAGTTGCATATTTTCCGGTGCAAATATTGGCTCATTCTATCATGTCGAATTTTATATTCAGTTGGTGCTAAAACTGCGTAACCTGATACAAGATGGTCAATTGTTTCTGGATATTTATCACAGAATCTGAATTGGGGTCAACACAATTTTTCAATATGTATGCTTGGTATTTCTAATTAGTAAGCATTGCTCTTATACAGCAAGAATAAAACCTTCGCTTTAAGCTTTTAACCCTGCACTACGTAACCACTAATGTGTACGGGGTTTGACTACATCATCTTTTTTGGTACGGGTAGAGTATTGACCAGGAAGAGGTATATCTTGCCATTGTGTCTGCATTTTTTTTACTTTTCATTTACTTTTGCTTTCTTTTTTTAAGATTCATTGTCGCTGCATTAGGTGTATTATGGTTTATTTGCACCTCTTCACCCATTTGAAACTCCATTTTGAATTTGTTGGCTTCCTTTATTATTGAATACAATTTAATGTTTCTTTCATGGTTTCATGACATTTTCCACTGATCATTTTTATATATCCAAAGGAATAAGATCAGACACATTTTACATAGAGAAACCTCTTCGTAATATGTGAACGTCCTTGTGAGTACAATTTTGCTTTGCATTTCTTGTATCGGAACATTTTCCAATGGATCCGAGGCTCCAATCCCAAATGGAATTATTAATGTCCTCATGTGCCATATTTTTTTTCAGATTTCCTCTTCAAGAACCTTGTACTTTGATATTTTGAACATCTTCAAAGACACATAGCAATCTGCAGGGACTCCCATATCAATAAGAGATCATATTCTGTTGTTGTGGTCTTGTATCACGATGCCTGGAAGATTAGCTATTATTGTTCGGTCTGTGTGTCTTCTAAAATCCCATAAAACTGTTACAGCTTCTATCTCTGTAACCGGGTCCGGGCGCTGTTCATACAGATTCCTTTCCGCAAAAGCAACAGATTTTCGAGTGCAGATATTAGCCTAGTTTGTCATGTCAAGTTTTATATTTATTAACACTGTAAAACCTGATAAAAGATGGTCAATTGTTTCTGGCTATTTCTCACAGAATCTGCATTTGGGGTCAGAACAGTTTGGTAATTTCTATTTAGCAAGAATTGGTCAGGTGCAGCAAGAATAAAACCTTCGGTTTCAGCTTTTAACCCTGCACTACGTAACTACTGATGCAAATGGCGTTTGTCTACATCAGCTTGTTTTGTATGGGCAGAGTATTAAACATGAAGAGACTTATCTTACCATCGTTTCTGCATTTGGCACATTACATTTACTTTCTTTTTTAGGTTCTTTTGCCACAGCAGTAGGTGCCATTATGGTTTCTTTGCACTTCTTCACCCACTTGAAATTTCCTTTTCAATTTGTTGGCTTCCTTTATTACTGTATAAAGTTTCTATTTCATTGCTTCAATCGTTTTTGGTAGGAGATATGTAATACCTTCAGTGATCCATTCTGGAATATCATTGGTGTTATTAATTACCATTGATAAAGTTTTTGCAAGTTTTTTTATGGGTTGATGATAGATGATAGATGACAAATGAGTCAAAAGTTGGGTACCTTGTCATTTTCTGGGGATTTAAATTTAGGGGATTTTGTAAGAGTTTGCCTTACTCATCTTATTTTTGGTTATATTTTTTGCCTTACTTACCTTATTTTTGGTTATATTTTTCGCCTTACTTACCTTATTTTTGGTTATATTTTTTGCCTTACTTACCTTATTTTTGGTTATATTTTTTGCCTTACTTATCTTATTTTTGGTTATATTTTTTGCCTTACTTATCTTATTTTTGGTTATATTTTTTGCCTTACTTATCTTATTTTTGGTTATATTTTTCCATTCTTGTACAGGCCTATTATTATTGTTGTTATTTTTTTATTTCCTTTGATTTCTGGCGTTTACACATTTCGTTCCGGGTCCCGCCCAGAGACCCAAGGTTAGAAATGGCATCATGACATTTTCCCGTGACACACACAAAAAAAAGAAAAAATTACATAGATAAAGTCCTTCGTAAGGTGTGAGTTGTACTCGTGAGAACAATTTTTCGTATTTCTTTAAGGCATAGACTTCCAGGAATCCCTTCAATTAGTCTACTGAAATCTTTTCCAACCAATCCTAGGGCTCCAACTACAACAGAGATTATTGATTTTCCAATGTACCACATTACTGAGATTTCGATTTCAAGGTCCTTATATTTTGATAGCTTTTTGAATATCTTCAAAGATACATTGCAGTCTGCAGGGACTGTCATATCAATAAGGAGGCACCCTTTTTGTGTGCGATCTCTAATAACAATGTCTGGGCGGTTAGCATTGATTGTTCTGTCTGTGTGTATTGTGTAATCCCATAAAATTGTAACAGGTCCTATCTCCGTAACCGGGTTTAGGTGGTGTTCATACCAATTTTTTTTCAGTTTCCTTTCCGTAGAAGTTACAGATTTTCCAGTGAAGATATTGGCCCACTCTGTCATGTCGGGTTTTATATTCAGTGGGTGCCAATACCGTGCAACCTGAAAGAAGATGATCGATTGTTTCTGGGAAATTATCATAGAACCTACATTTTATTATTATTATTATTATTATTATTATTATTATTATTATTATTTTGTATTCATCACGCAAATCCCTATCAGCGTTACTACCACTAATCGTGCTATTTTCAAGGCTACAACGATGACGGCATATAACCATTGATCGTGTTTGTCCTGTCACAAGGACTTTCAATAAGATCATCTACGGTGTTTTAATCAGCACCAGACAGAATTATCACCTTCGTATATTTACACGACATAATCGTCGTTAACGCTTACGTTATTACCACACTCACCTTTCGATCGATGTTCATTTCTTTCATATTTTCCCTCTCAGTCTGTTTATATCTATCTATCTATCTATCTATCTATCTATCTATCTATCTATCTATCTATTATCTTATTCTTTTTGTCTGTATATGTGTGTGTCTATCTATCTATCTATCTTTTTGTCTATGTATGTATGTATGTATCTATCTATCTATCTTATTCTTTTTGTCTGTCTATGTATGTATGTATGTATGTATATATGTATGTATGTATGTCTCTATCTATCTATCTATCTATCTATCTATCTATCTATCTATCTATCTTATTCTTTTTGTCTATCTATCTATCTATCTATCTATCTATCTATCTATCTATCTATCTATCTATCTGCCTAGCTCAGGCTATTCATATCCATTTATCTATCTATTTATTTCACTCCATTTGTATATTCCTTTCTTTCTTAGTCTATACATATCTATCTATCTATCTATCTATCTATCTATCTATCTATCTATCTATCTATCTATCTATCTATCTCACTCTTTCCGTCTATCTATCTATCTATCTATCTATCTATCTATCTATCAATAAATATATATATATATATCTTACACTGTCCATATCTACATCAGCTGATATAACTATCCTTCTATCAGTTTCCTATCTGTACATATCAGTCTCTTCAAATCTAGCCACCCCTCTTTATCGCTTAACCATCTATTTGTTTATATTTCGCAGCTCGTTCTCATCTTTCTCGCTATTACAGTCGATTCCCATTTGCCATTTGCCATTTGCCATTTCCCTATACAAAGCGTAACTTGATCACTGTCACCAGACTTCATATTCAAGCAACTAACACAAAATATATTCACGACTGTATCAAATAGCTCATTAAAATTGAAAGAAATTTTCAAATTTTATGATTCCCTTCAACTTATCTTATTCTCATTGGGACTAACAGACTCATCTGTGTTGGGCTCACGGTCACATCCACGTTGAAGTATCGGTTCCGTACGATCACCAAAGTTAAGTACCTACATGGATGACCGCTTGCAAATACCAGGTAAATAGATGAATAGATATGAATAGCCTGAGATAGATAGATAGATGAACAGAGTGAGATAGACAGAATGAGATAGATAGATAGATGAACAGAGTGAGATAGATAGATAGATAGATAGACGAACAGAGCGAGATAGATAGATAAATAAATAAACAGATAGATAGATGAACAGAGTGAGATAGATAGATAGATAGATGAACACAGTGAAATAGATAGACGAACAAAGATTGATAGATAAATAGATAGACGAATAGATTGATAGATAAATAGACGCACAGAGACAAATAGATAGATAGATAGATAGATAGATAGTGAACAGAGTGAGATAGATAGATAAATAAACATAGACGAACAGAGTGAGATAGATAGATAAACAGATAGATAGATGAACAGAGTGAGATAGATAGATAGATAGATAGATAGATAGATAGATAGACCAACAGAGCGAGATAGATAGATAAACAATAGATGAACACAGTGAAATAGATAGACGAACAAAGATTGATAGTCTCTCTATATTGCTGAGATGAGGTATTATGTACATTATTTACATTATTCGGACTATTGTCCTCATCTTTGTCGCCATATTTATTACAACGTTTCGGCCGTTGTACGCTCCGGCATTCTTCAGGTGGTTGGAATTTCGAACTGAACTCTTTATTTCGCTCACTGGAATGTGGAACTGGGGTAAACTGTGCCATGTTTGATGGATGTCAGTTATCAGTTATCTCCTGTTAATTTCCCTCTAAAAGTTCTCCACTGCCTGAACTCACACTCTTTGGGTCCTTCACTGGATCTAACCAACGCCTTTATCCGTTGTGCCATGTCCTTGAGGACATCTGGGTATGAATTTCTGGGTATTATAAATCTAATGTCTTCAGCAACCATTTTTACCAGTGCTCATATTGCAATTTTGCTGTTATAATTTCATGTTTTTACCAGAGCTCATATTGCAACTATGTTGTTATCATTGCTTTTCTCTGGCACTCCTTATTACTGGTTCCCATATTGTATTTATTTCTATGCTTGGTCGGTTCAGGAGATTGTTGTGGCCTAGCATATGTGCTTGACGACACTTCGCAGATATCTCTCCCGAGTAAGAACCCCCCCATAGAGGAGAACATGACTAAAGACTGTGTGTACGCTATCCCATGCAGCTGCGGAAAGGAATATAAAGGAGAAACAGGCCGCCCCCTCAAGGTAATGCTTCAAGAACACCAGAAAGCTGTAACACGAGGGGAAGTGGAAAAATCAGGCGTGGCTGACCACATATGGAGAGAGAAGGGAGATCACCGCCCTATGTGGAATCAGGTTAAGATCATTGACAAGGAACACCATTGGAAAATTCGTAAACTTAATGAATCAGCACATATGCTAGGCCACAATAGTCTGAATAAAGTAAATAAAGTTTGATAGATAAATAGATAGACGAATAGATTGATAGATAAATAGAAGAACAAAGATAGATAGATAGATAGATAGATAGATAAACAGAATGAGATAGATAGATAGATAGATAGATAGATAGACAGACGAACAGAGTGAGATAGATGAACAGAGCGAGATAGATAAATAAATAAACAGGTAGAGAGATGAACAGAGTGAGATAGATAGATAGATAGATAGATAGATAGATAGATAGAATGTACGGATGGTGTAATGGAAAACGGTACGAAGTAGGAAATTGGAGAGCCGAGTTCCAATTCTAGTCGAGTTCATTCACGCGCAAATACCCTTGGGAATGGTATGGACCCCACTCTTCTCCACTAACTATGGTTTCATTAATAGGAATTTTATCAGTAAATCGTTATTATCTCAGATAATTTTTTTTTTAACCGTTTCACCCCAAGCAAGGCGGGAAGCCACTAAGACGCAAGGGGTTACAAAAAATCTTGGAGCAAGATCAGATAGGAATGAAAGAAGAAAGGATGAGGAGAAGGGTAGTGGATAGATCAAGGCAACTGGAGATGTCGATTGACATTACATTTGAATAGCTGGAGATTATAGCTCTCAGGGAAACTGGAATAGGGAAGGGAGTTCCCCAGGCGAGTGGTGTGAGACATGAAGCTATTGGAGTAGAAGAGACGGCTACATTTACGAGTTTCGACAGTGAAAGGGTGAGAGTGGGATACCAGCCTCGTAGTGAAGTCTGGGAACCAGCGAATGCAGCTCCCCGGAGCAATTGCCATGAAAGTATTTGTAAAAAAGACAGAGAGAGGCGACGGCGCGTCTGTAAGAAAGTGACTGTAGACGAGATGCCAGAACAGGGCCAATTATATTGCATATCCGGCTCTGGAGTTTATCAAGAACCCAATGCAAACAGAAGGGGCTCCAGACCATATATGGCAGCAATACTCCATGCAAGGGCGAATTGTTGATTTGTAGATCTGGGGGATCGATTCCGGGGAAAAAAATTTCCTGGTGCGGCACAGGGAGCCAACTTTCCTTGCGGTGGATGAAGCAATTAACTCAATGTATTTGTTCCATCTCAGGTCAGCAGTAAACGTGAGACCGACCAGCCGCAGAGAGGTGCTCTCAAGAAGTTGAGACATTCTAATGGAGGGCAGGGAAGGATCTCTGTGGTGACTAATAGAGAGCAGTTTTGTTTTTGAAGCATAAAAGTTGACCAGCCAATTCCTGCCCCAGTTCACAACCGATTAGAGGTCCTTTTATTCTAAAAATATTATGCGGTTTTAAATATCATGTGAAGAGGTTGGTAAGCCGTAAAATAAACCAAAACAAATCAATCTGTGTTGCTATCATCACGTCGTTTCGACCTTTGTGTCTTCCTGCATTCTTCAGGGATCATTTTGATCTGATTAAACTTTAGGAAATTATCAACCAAAACTTTTATTTATTCAACGAAGATTGAACTCGTTACGATGTCAGTGTCTACGGATATCCTGCCTTGTTAATAACTTCTTTTTTTTTTCTAGTACTGCTGTGTTATTTCTTGTGTATTCTTTGAGTCGAAATCCGTACTACCCGGCCCAGAGATTGAACTTAAGATTACTATTCAAAATCAACTTTTTTAATGTTTTTATTTATTTATTTATTTTTTTTTATTAATGTTCACCCAATACAAGAACTCCTCAAGGACCCCTCAAGGTGGAGGTCTACTGAATGCGGTTCAGTGATATGAACGTAAGAAGCGGAGTTAAGAAATGAATCTTATGAAGATGTGGAGGATAGATAAAACTCACTGAAGACTTGAAAAGGTTAAGATTGTCGCGTGCAGCACCGACGCAGGAGTCTATTCCACAAGGGAGCGGTTTTTAGAACGAAGCTATCTGAGTGAAACGTCCTTCTTGCAACTGGAATATAGGGGAGAATGAGGGTGATTCAACTCTGTGGACGTAAATATGACGTTTCTTAGTTGCAAAGGTCTGAAACTGTGGAACGAAGAAATGGAACTAGTCTGAACATTTCCCAAGGAAACCAAGATAGAGTAGCGACATTGTGTCTGTGGGGAAAGGGCGTGTAAGGTGGAAAACTAGTCATCACCCACTGGGACGTGTAGACATAAAATGGATATTAAGGACTGGCTAGTTTAACAAAGGTGTGGATATTAGTTGAAATTTAATTAATGGTAACACTTTATCCCAGAAATTCAAACAGAAGGTGACAAGGTGATAAAAATAAGAAATTCAGAGAAAAATTCCATGTTGATTGCCTATTACTATTAATTACACGTTATAATTAAGACACACACACACACACACACACACACACACACACACACACACACATATATATATATATATATATATATATATATATATATATATATATAAAAAAAACAGACCACTTTAAGGTTCCATTATAATATAATAATTTATTTCACCAGAGCCCTTTTAAGGGACGCTGGATCATCAGATAACACTTCCAAAAATGAAACGAAAGATGAAATGAAAATTCACACTTTTGACGGGTAGTACCAAGTTTATGTAATTTAATAGAGAGGGTAGCGAGGAGTGGTGGGAGAGACATGGTTGAGTTTAGAGAGGGTTTATTTTAATATTTCTTTCAATCATATTTAGTATTGGGGGAGGAGGACCAGACCTTAACCTATTTAAACAGTTAACTTAACAGAAGTGATATATTGAAATGGGAGGGGAGAAGAGAGAAAAAGAAAAAGAAAAAAGAAAGAAGGGGGAAATAAAGAGAAAGAAGCTATAATTAGGTTTTACGTCGGAAGAAGTGGGGTGGTATATTTTTAGCAATTTATGTATATATATATATATATATATATATATATGTGTGTGTGTGTGTGTGTGTGTGTGTGTGTGTGTGTTTATGTATGTATACATCCATGGTCAAAATTATGGGATAGGTGTATAAAAGATAGAAATATAATTGAAACTCATTTATTTTATCAATTAAAGAAAAAGATCAAAGCTTTTAAAGTAAATTTAACCTATATTTAATACTTGGTGTGGATTCCTTTTGCTTTTATAACTGCCTTTATGCAGATTTTTTATACTGGAAATCAGACTAGCACAAATAGTTGGCTTGATTTTCTGCCATTCTTCCTGAACTTTAGATTCTAATTCGCGTCTTGAAGAATATTTGTGCACCCTAACTCTTGTAACTAAGCATGACCACCGATGTTCAATAGGAATTAGAACAGGGATTGAGGAGGCCACTTCATGACCCTCACTTCTTTCTTTTCAAACCAACCCTTCGAAACTATGGATGTGTGTCATGGTACATTGTCTTGTTGGAAGATTAATCCGTCTGGTATGTTATTGTTGAACATTTTCTCTAATGAATGTTGGTAACATTGGTTAAACATGCTTGTGTGTGTGTTGGAATTTATTCTACCTTCACATGTGAATAAAATTCCTGTCCGGGAAGACAACATGCAACCCCATACCATTACGCTCCCACCTCCAAATTTCCCAGTTAGGTCAATACATTGAACATCATATGCTTCCCCAAATCTTTGACGAACATAAAAAAAATCCAGGGGTTGCGGAAATCTAATAAAAATAAACATTTTAGGGATAATTTTCTATTCAATAAAAATACGGTATTAATTAATTAGTTTCAATTAATAAAAGAACTTACTTCAAAGTTGCTTTTGTCAGATCAGACAACTTTGGCTCAATCCTCAGCTGTCCAATTCCCATGGTCCTTTGCAAAAGAAAGTCTCTTTTTCATATTAATCTCAGACAGCAATGCTTTTTTTTCTAGCTTTACAACCTTTAAGGCCAGCTTTTACTCACCTTCTTCTCACTGTGCGAGTGGAAATCATTTCATTTGTTGCCTCTCGATACTCAGCAGTCACGTTAGAAGAGTTTTTTTTTCCTTTCGCCTTGATATACCCTCTTCAGCAGTCAGTCTTCCCTTAGATTTGTACACCATTTCCAGCCTTGACCTTCACAATTTTTGATAGAATTGGTATCGTTACATCTTTTAATGGTTGTTTGTACATCATTTCTTGATTATTTCACTTTTCTTGGGACAACCCATCTTTGAACAATGCAATGATTTCAGCCTTTTTAGTTTCAGAAATGTTTTTCTTCAGACACCTTTCAACAAAAAAGAAGCACTATTTACATTATTCGGACTATTGTTCTCATCTTTGTCGCCATATTTATTACAAAGTTTCGGCCGTTGTACGCTTCGGCCTTCTTCAGGTGGTTGGAATGTCGAACCTAACCCTTTATTTCGCTCACTGGGGTAGACTGTTCTAGTTCCACGTGCCATGTTTAATGGATGTCAGTTATCAGTTATCTCCTGTTAAATATGGCGACAAAGATGAGGACAATAGTCCGAATAATGTAAATAATGTACATAATACCTCATCTCAGAAATATAGACAGATACAAAAAAGAAGCACTTATAAATTAATACTAAACTTGTTACTAAAAAATTAGAAATGATTTAGCACTACAGATTAAATTTCAAATAAATGGCTTTGCCACTTATGCTAAATAAATGGCTTTGCCACTTATGCTAAATAAATGATTTTGCCACTTATGCTAAATAAGTAAAAATGAACAAAAATCATTATTGGTACCCATAAATGCCAGTGAAACATCATTTCAAGAATGCTTATTATAGTGCTTTCAGCTGATACACCCTTGTGCAAATTAATTGAAGCAAAACGAATAATTCCGTTATTATTTACTTTTACTTTTCATATTTTTCCAATGCAGATGTTAGTACTTCGTATGTCCATTCCACAAAGTCGTTCCTTGCAGATTAACCACAAATTCTCGATTGGATTTAAATCAGGAGAGTTTCCGAGCCAGTCGATAGAACTTTGATTTGGTCATTGGTAATGCTTGCCAGTGTGTTCGTGCAGCGTTACAATTTTTGTACGCTTCCTTGGAGTAACGTCCATCGCAGACAATGGCCGTAGGACAACTAATCGATAGTCAAGACAATAGTGTCTGGGTGTGATAAAAATTTGATGCCATCACAGATGACGCAATATTTTTCAAAGCCAAACAAATGTAATCATACACCCCGAAAACAGAAAGATATTACTGCACACCACTGCAAATGACCTAATCTGAGGAAAAAATAGAAATCGATTACACCCTGTCAATGCAGTGGATCTAAAAACTGATCCTATGTTGAAAGAAAAGAAGCTAAAGCGGTTGTTTCAGTTAATTTGCACAAGGCTGTATATATATGAGTTTCAATCATATTTCTAACATTTCTACACGTGCCTCATAATTTTGTCCATGGGTATATATATATATATATATATATATATGGGGTGGTGCGTGTGTGGGTGCGTATGTGTGTGTGTGTAAAATTTATTAACGACGTGTTTCGCAGGAGTGTGCATGCTCCCTTTGGCTTCCTCAGGTTAGAATGAAAGAAAGACTTAAAGTTGTGTGTGAGGAAAATGCCTTGGGGTCTCTAAGGATAAGTGGGAATCATAACTCAAATTAAATTACTTTGGCTTATATATGTATATAACAAAAAGAATTCCTGAATTAAAACCCAAACAAACAACCAGCCGGATATACACTCTTTTAAGACTGTACATTGGGAGGCGATAATTTAAGGTAATTTTATTATATATATATATATATATATATATATATATATATTACATAGAAAAGAAATCCAAATTTACCTCATACGAATAGCTATTTCAACCAGCATGAAGATCTATATTGTCATTGATAACTCAGACGTGTGTATATTATACATGGGAGAAATTTCAAATAATTTAAATAAAAGATTATATGGACACAAAAGGAATCTTTTACAAAACAACGCGCTCAGTTCATTAGTCTCTCACCATAATGAATCTGGCCATAATTTTGATTAAAAAAATGCTACTTTAATTAAGAGAGAAAGCAATTCACTATAACGAAAATGTATAGAAAGTGCTTTAATCGATAGACCATCCACACTAAATTTACGTCAATGTTCTTATAGCATTTCTCATTTCTCTACAGATTATTATTATTATAACGTAGTATTTTTTTTTTGTCAAATCACCCCAAACAAGGCGATAATGCCACTAAGACGGAAGGGTGCTACTGGGAGGCAAAAAGAATAATTAAGAAACTGGAAACCCAATCCTAAACAGGAAACAAGGGATAAACCTGTTTAACTCCTGTTAAAAAAAAAAAAAAAAAAAAAAACAGGGAGGAGTTTGATTTACAAATTTACATATTATCATGACTTTATCATTTCAGATCCTTAATTGAACCATTAGTTTTGCATGGCCTTTTTTCAGCTTCAATCTGCTTAAAGCGGTTTATCTTCCGCTACACGACACATACGAAAACGCAACAACTTATTTCCCAATCCTCAAGACGCAGACTCTACTGATAAAAGAATACTGATAAACAATCTTAAATTCTTAATAAAATAAAAGTCTATCTATTTTTCTAAGATGAAGTATTATAATTATTTACAGTATTTACATTGTTCGGACTGTTGTCCTAATCTTAAGCAATCAGCGTATATGTTATGCCATAAAAATCTCCTAAGCTGGCCAAGCATAGAAATGAATACAATATGGAAACCAGTAATATGGAGTGTTTGGTTTATTTTGTTTTACGGCATACCAATTTCAATGGGTTATTTAATGCCGACAAAATATTTATTTCTGGTAATGTCTTTTTTCGAAAATCTATTTCTGTGAATATTTTTCCTTGAAGAAATCTGGTCATATTTTTTCCAAAGGATGTATAGCTGTTTGCTGGTATTTTTTGAAAGTATTGCTGATAATAATTTTTCCTTCAAAAATTATTGCTGGTATTAAAACCTATTTTTACACAAGTTTGGGTGTTAAATATTTGCCCATAGCTGGGACCCTAACAGGTGCTAACACCCCGGGTCAGAGTGGACCAGGGAACACCAGCAATTAAGAGATGGTTCCACGCTCCTCAAAACCTCCTGATCAGAGGCCTTGCTGCTGGATGTAGTTTATCGTCTTACCCAGGAGGCGGATGTAGTTTGGAGTGCGGAGTGCTTGGGAAAAACAATAATTACAATAAAATTGTCATATAAGCTCTGGTAAAAAAATGATTACTGAGGTATTAGGTTTATAAGTCCTGAAAATTCGTACAGTTGTTTTCACGGTCACATGACCCACTGAATAAAAGCGTTGGCTGAATCCAGTGATTTGACTCAAAGAGTTGTGAGTTGGCTACAGCTGAGGTGAACAAAAACTTGGAACGCTGAGTTAAAAGGGAGATAACTGAGACATCTGGAATAGACATAGCGTGAACAGAGAGATAATTTTTACTGAGGCATCCGGAAGAGGCATGTCACATGGAACTAGAACAATTTGATGAATGAAACTCATTTCAAAATACCAGTCACCTAAAGACGTCCAAAACTTTGTGAATATGGCAACAAGTTCAAATAATGTAATTAATGTAAATAAAATATTTGTATAGTCATTTTATGCAGTTTACCCCAAACTTTTGCATATCAGTATAGATGGAGTATGTAAAGTTAAGTCTAGGAATCTTTCTGTGGTGCGAATTCTTCCAGTTGTTTCTTTTTGCTTTATTTATGCTGAAATATTTCTTCAGAATCATCTGCCTCATATTTTTCTAGGTTTGTTTATTTTGTTGACAGAAGTTAAAATATCTAGCTGTTTTATAAGCTTTCTCGTTATGCTTGCAGACAACTCATCATTCAATTTTTATGTACCTTTATTAAATTCGGGTAACCTTTATAACTTATGCTACGGAATATCCTTCCTCTGTCGTCAGTGCTGTTTCGAGAAAGGAAAAATGTGCATCGTCATCATCCAGACTGTTTCGACTAGAAAAAAACATTACAAATCGGAGTGATTTCCTGTCTGGCTACTCACTACCTAAATGCCCGTCTATTCAGGTCCATTTGGGTCGCTTCATCACCCACAGAACTAACCTGCGGGTATGCTGCAACGATGCTGAGTGAACCTTAGCTACGCTTTAATTGATAGATCAACCTACTGCGGGGAAAAAATCTGCCTCATCAGCCATGTATCGAAAGATACGTGATCGTCTACGCGTGTATAACGCTCGGCACAAGACTGACTGACTTGTAAAATGCGCTGCCTCTCCTGCACTAGCTTGTCCGACTTTATCGGCTTTTTTGCTGTGCCATACTAAATTAATTTTATAAAATGTCCATTCCTTAGCATGCTCAATTGATCAGGTACATTTCTATTTCTACAAAACCCACAGAGCCAATCTGTGGTTTATACTGCAACTATGTCGAGCCTGCCTTAGTTACAGGTCAATTACGTTTGTTTATTATGTTGATAGAAGTTTAAATATTTGCCTGTATTATAATCTCTTCCTTTATGCTAGTAAATAATTTATGACTTAATATTTCTATGTATTTATTGATTTAAGTACCCTTTATAAAATGTACTACTGTCTCTACGCAAGCTTGTCCGGCCTTATAGCATTTTGACATCTTTCAATCTGACAATGTGAATGTTTACATAATTGAGGATGCTGCATTTTTAATTTTTCATCATCTTTATATATATATATATATATATATATATATATATATATATATAGAGAGAGAGAGAGAGAGAGATAGAGAGACATTTTTATGTTTATACATTCTTTTTATAGATACAAATATTTAAGTAAATGCTCTGTTTATAATAAACAGTATTAAACAACATTTACCGGCCTGAATGTCCGAGAAATTTTCACATAAAAATATTCGTCCCCCGACAGGATTCGAAACTGTATCCTATACCGAACCGTCATTTAGCTTGACGTGCCTTTACTGATTTGGCCACAGAGGAGCGTTCGGTTAGCACGGTCGAGTTTACTGTCTTTAAACTTCAATCCTCCATGAATCTCTCACATGCATTCATATCTGCTCATGGCGTATAAAATGTAAACAAATGACGTCACACATATATATTTTTTTTACCAATATTCACGCAAAACAATGTTCAAGAATCACTCAAGACAGAGTTTTACTGAAGGAACTTGATATATATGCAGTAAGTGTAGGAGGTAAGAAGTTCAGTTTATGAAGAGAAAGATACCGGTTTACCTTAGACTTGAAGTTGTTAAGATTGTAATGGTCGAGAAAGCATAATCTCTGTCAGTATGCTAGTAAATAATTTATGATTTAATATTTATGTGAATTAAAAAAAAAGATACGGCCTCTTTATAACATATGGCACATCCCAGTATTAACTTAATCAGGATTTGGACAACAGCATATTTCTGTAGGGGAATTATAACGCTGGATTGTAAATCTGAGTGGTTCTATAAGGTGAAATTGGCGGTTGATCTAAAAAAAGACGATGTACATTCTATTGTTAACAGGGGCAAGGAATGGCTTATTAATTTTGACGTCTTCCAAACGAAGCTGGTCTTTTTTAATCGCCCAAGAGAACCCTTGTACTTTCCGATCATTATGGCTGATGCTAACCCCTAGTAGAGTGATTCATTGCTCCTTCTAACGCTTTCTACTGACATGAAACGGGAAGATTATGTCCAATAAATTGCTTGGTCTACAGCTAGGAAAGTTGGTTTACTGTGTCATGCTAAACAATTTTTCTCGCCAGAATTTATATCTTTATAAGTCTACCATTCTTCCATGCTTAGCATATTGCTGCCACATATGGTCCGGTGCTCCTGCTATTCATCTAGAGCTCCTTGATAAAATTCAAAGAAGAATAAACAATTTTAATGGTACTGGTCTGGTGTCTTGGCTTCAGTCAATTTCTTACCACCGTTGAGTTGACTTCCTATGCCTTTTCTATAAATGCTTTCATGGTAGTTGTTCGTATGACCTTTTCGCTAGAGTAACTAGATTTTTTTTTTCATTTAAGAGCAGTACTAGACTAGCGACGAGATCTCACCAATTTACAGTTGGGTTCGCGAGATGTAACCGTGAATTCTATGCTAACAGTTTCTTTTCTATCATCACTCGCTTGTGGAATTCCCTTCTGGTTCCTTGCTCCCTAGCCAACTTTAATCTTCAAAATTTTACCATTCGTTTTACCATTTTACCATTTTACCATTCTACCATTCGTTCTTGCTTTGAATATTGCTGTTGCATTTGTTATGGGGCTCCTGCTATGTATTTAAAGATTATTGATAAAAGAAGAATCTGCAATATCATTGGCTCTGACCTGGCATCTCTACTTCAGTCAATTTCCCCACCGCTGTCGGGCAGCTTCCCTGTGACTTTTCTATAAATACATTCACGGTAATTGTCATGACATTTAAGCGCAGTACTAGATTGGCAGCGAGGTCACATGTTTTTACAGGTGAAATGGTTAGATGTAAGTTCTATGGCAATAGTTTCTTCAATCGCACTTCTCTCTATTGGAAATCTCTTCCAATTTCTTGTTTCATAGTCGAATTTGATCTACAAAAATTTAAATGCAATGTCAATCGTCATCTGTCTTCTTAATTCCTGATCTTTTATTAGTTCCTCTCCTTAATATCAATGTTTTTTCTCATATTCTCTCTCACTGCCTTGTTTTTTGATTTCAAATATTTATTCACACTGCCTTACTTGCTTTTTATTTCTCATATTCTCTCACACTGCCTTACTTGATTTTTATTTCTCATAATCTCTAACACTGCCTTACTTGATTTTTATTTCTCATATTCTCTCACACTGCCTTACTTGCTTTTTATTTCTAATATTTTCTCATATTGCCTTACTTGGTTTATATTTCTCATAATTTCTCAGATTGCCTTACAATTTGGGCACCAATTTAAATGTTGAATGCATTACCCTAACGAACTGTTCATCAAATATATAATGTGAGATGATGAAATTGGGTTACACACGACAATGTTCAATTCAAAATGCAGTGGATTGACATGGCTAAGTCTCCGTAACTGATCCCAAAAGCTGAGCTCCATGGAATCAAGATAGTTGTGCTTGTCGTCGGATTGTTGCTGTATTATTAATGTAGAGTTCTTAAAACGGAATGAAACACAAAATGCACATTGATACATTCAGTAGCTGCAACATTGGGTTTGGGTTGGTTTGTTATACGGCATATCAACCTCAATGTATTATTTAATGTTGACAAGATTTTATTGTTGGTAATATTTTTGTTCAAAAATGTATTGCTGGTAATATTTTTATATTTTTTCATTCAAATATGTATTGCTGGTTATGTTTCTTTCATTCAAAAATGCCTTGCTGGTAATATTTTTGTTCAAATATGTATTACTGGTAATATTTTTTCATACAAAAATGTATTACTGGTAATATTTTTTAATTCAGAAATGTATTGCTGGTAATATATTTTCATTCAGAAATGTATTGCTGGTAATATTTTTTAATTCAGAAATGTATTGCTGGTAATATATTTTCATTCAGAAATGTATTGCTGGTAATATTTTTTCATTCAGAAAAGTATTACTGGTAATATTTTTTAATTCAGAAATGTATTGCTGGTAATATATTTTCATTCAGAAATGTATTGCTGGTAATATTTTTTCATTCAAAAATGTATTTCTGGTAATATATTTGTTCAAAAATGTATTGCTGGTAATATTTCTTTCATTCAAAAATGTATTGTTGGTAATTTTTTTTCCTCAGAAATATATTGTTAGTAATATTTTTTCTTCCAATAGGTATTGCTGGTAATATTTTTATTTATTTATTTTAAAAATTGTTTTGCTTGTAATAATGTATTGCTGGTAATAATTTTTTTCCTTCAAAAATTTACTGCTGGTAATAATTTTCACTTTCCAGTTTGTAGTTAACTATTTACCCATAGCTGGGACCCAACAGAGGCTATCCCTCCCGGTCGAGGTGGACCTGGGAGCATCAGCAATTAAGAGGTGGTTCCACTCTCCTCAAAAGCTGATGAGAGACCTTGCTGTCGGATGTAGTTTGTCGTCTTATTGTTTTGATAAGTTTTCCTCTGTGGAACCTTGACTTTACGAATTTAAGTAGCAATACCAATTCGGTAGCTAGGTATCACCATTTTACAGTTGAAATTGTTAGATGTAACCGTAAGTTCTATGTTAACAGTTTCTTCTGTCGCACTTCTTGCTTCTGTAACTCTCTTTCGGCTTCTTGCTTCGCAGTCAACTTTGATTCTCAAAAATTTAAATGAAATGTCAATCGTTATCTATTGTCTGATGAATTCTTTTTCCTGTATTTTCCTCTAACTTTAATAGTGTTTACTTCTCATATTCTGTAACACTCAGTAATCCCCTGTGTCTTAGTGGCTTTATAACCCTGCTTTTGGTGTAATGATTAAAAAAAAATGATTATAAATCCACTAACATTTATACATACAAAGATACTTGTAGATAATGAGAAACAACAAAAAAGTATTAACTGGTTGACAGTGATAGTTATATATTGTTAGAGACACGAGGAACAGTTATACTATTTCTTATATATATATATATATATATATATATATATATATATATATATATATATATATATATTTATTTATTTAAAAATATGATTCCAACTCGCGACATAAGAGGTCTCAAGTTTCAAAACAAGAGCCGAAAACTGCAATATAATTATTTGAATTAAATTGAGTTAAAGTGAGCTCTGTTCCATCTTCAAGCGAAATTTTTTTTGGAATAACGTATTTCTGAAATTTACGTGTTTTAATAATTGAAATCAAAATTTCCATGGTAACAGCTAGGGCGAATTGTTTAAATTGGGTAGACGTGTGTTGGGTGTTAATAATAATTATCAGTATAGAGTTACTTTCATAGATGTCAAGTCAGGGAAAGGTGGGGGTGTCTAAATTTGAAACGGAAGATGTATTAACCCTAGTCTGGCATGCGTGTCCATGGAGATTTATTTATTTTTTTTTTTTATGAAAGGGATTTGTGCATATAAAAAACTGCCGTAACGTTTGTTTTTTGACGACTTCATAAAGGGTTATCTTTTTTGTAGGGTATTTAAACTATTTATTTGGGCTATGGATTATGAAAGTTATTATATTGTATGCTTGTTCTTAGCTAATTATTCAGGCCATGAATCTGATGATTGGGCAATGGATTAATCAAGTTATTATATTGTATGCTTGTTTTTAGCTAATAATTCAAACCATAAATCTGATGATGTCGACAGAAAACTGTTAACTCATGTCTATTGTTTAATAGATTATTATTATTTAGAAGCTTAATAATGTGCAATTTCTCATGGAGGCACAAAGGGCATGGGTCATCCCAAGTTTTACATGTTCTAGCCCTGTTTATAATTTTCCAAACAGTGCTAGAACATGTAAAACTTTTGAATCGAGCACTATTTTAAAAAAATAATAACTAAAATACTAAGGAACTTTGGATTATTTACCTAACCAGTTCCTTCCTATTTTGTATATTTTCATATATATATATATATATGTATGTGTGTGTGTGTGTGTGTGTGTGTACGTGTGCGTGTGTGTGTGTTAATAAATACACATATACCTACGTTTGATGTGCGACTCGAGTTTCGTTGGCTACCCAATTCATCGGACACGAGATATCGCTTTTTATTGTTTATAGACCGATGACTTTGTTAACCAACGAAACTCGAGTCGCACATCAAACGTAGGTATATGTGTATTTATTAACATATATTTCTTATCTCTGTCTAATCACATTGAGCACTATTATGTCTACACCTCTTGGTTAAATTTGATAATTATTTATTTACTTACCAACGTCTGCACGCCAGCACACGCGTATACGGTTGCTAATAATTACTTATCTCATTTACCTAACCATATATATATATATATATATATATATATATATATATATATATATATATGGTAGAAATTCCCAGAACAATTCTGTGGATAAGGCAAATTGGTATGAGACTGACAATAGGAAAAAATCTTAGTTTTTGCCGACGCGTTTCGTCTTCCGACATTACCAAAGTCAAAAATGAAAGCTGAATATTTTTGTTTTCATAATTACATTAAATCCAAAATTTAAAAAGAGGCAGACACTTTTGCGTAAGCCTCTTTCTGGTTAATGTTAACTTCTTTTATATTTAGAGTTTTTTTTTCCTTTCTATGTCGACAATATAGTAAATAATATATAATATATGGAGTGAGTATCCAGATAATTTAGCTGAGGAAAAAGTAAACTGGAGTTTGCTTTTTATTTCGAATTTTGGTTATGTGTGTTAAGAGGGGACAGATATTCATATTGTGGCTTGAAAAGCAAGTGAGTCGCAATTTTGGTTGACCTTCGTGTAGATATCCGATAGTGAGAGTGTCACGTTTTTGCGTGTCGTAGAGGAGAAGGGTAGAGCTGATTGTCACTGGTTTAGAAAAGCTGAATTGTATTAATGATAATTATAATTGTTATAATTATTTTATTGTAATTATTTGTGACAGTATAATTAATTTTTATTTTTTTTATTTTTAATTGACATGACAGTTTTAATGCACCAAGAAGTCCACTACAGACAAGACTATATGAGAATATAACCATTTGATGCGACAAAGAATTCTTCAGTGTTCAATATTTCATACCTGTGATAACGATAATTTATTCCTCCTCTTTAAAACAATTCTTATACTTTACCTTTAATATTACTCCTACTGAATGTTCTTCCCAACAAAGAAAAAAAAAACTTCTCTGACGTCAACAGCAATTTCTCCTCAGTTAACAAGTCTTATACTTTTCCTTTTCTTTCTCTTCTTCTTTCTCCCCCCAAAAAATTCAGATTGGCGTCACAAGAATGCCAGTGCCCCCTACCGCCCACTATCGGTACTCGGGCCGTGACGTCAATGGTACCAGCAATTCTCATTGGTTGTACTCACCTCGCCGCCCACTACTTTTGGGGCAGCTCAGCCTACGAGGTAGAGTACAAGTCACTCAACGTTGCTGCTACTCTGGCTTCTCTTGCACACGTACACAGGGAAGTCAGTCAACAGGCTTGGTAGTTATAGCAAAGAAATATGCACTTAGAGGCCAAAGTTTCTGCCCAGATTGCCCGGACCTTTATAGTTAAATAATTGTTTTCTTTTCAGACAGAAATGAAAAGAAAAAAATTGTTTGGCATTTAATCATGTACTTAATATTTAATACAGCCTCTATTACGCAGATGAATAGATTTCATTATTTCCGGTTTCCGGGTGAAATACTACCCGATAATACCCGATGTTTCTACCCGACTATAAATATGTTTGCTTCTTTACGGGTACACTGAGGATGGGTACTGATATTCTGGGCAAGTTATTGAAATCAGGGTATCTGCGTGATTTAAAAAAAAATCTAGCCGAGGGTGCTATTATTTTTGCTTTCTTTTACAGTGTATATATATATATATATATATATATATATATATATATATATATATATAGTTAAAGACATTTTTATGTTTAACATTCTTTTATAGATACAAATATTTAAGTAAATGCTCTGTTTATAATAAACAGTATTAAACAACATTTACCGGCCTGAATGTCCGAGAAATTTTCACAGAAAATATTGGTCCTCCGATTCAGGCCGGTAAATGTTGTTTAATACTGTTTATTATAAACAGAGCATTTACTTAAATATTTTTATCCATAAAAAGAATTAAACATAAAAATGTCTTTAAATAATTGTCATATATATATATATATATATATATATATATATATATATATATATATATATATATATATATGTGTGTGTGTATTCTTAACCTGTTCATGTTTAGAGTTTACCAGTATGTTTCCTCCTATCCATATAAACTAGCCCTTAACGTAACCCTCTACCTTGAGTGACCCCCGAACCTTGTACAGGGTGAACCTTACTATGAAAAAAAAAAAAAAAAAAAAAGTAAAGGAAAAAAGTACAGAAGGGGGTGGTGAATAACGGCGGCAAAAAGTTTGAATATTTTAGGGATTGATATGTTTATTATCGACATGATTTTTTAATGATACGTTTATATAATCAATACAATACCTTTTGTTTTTTCGTTATTGTATACCTACTTGCGCCCGCCACCTCCTGTATACGCCTCATCTTAAAGATGAAAAAAGAAGAGATGCATTTACATTTGTTTTTGCATGAGTTCAAGCTTCGTTCTCAAACTGCTGCCAACATTAACAGTGCATTGGAATGAGGGATCCACTTGTGATCGGACAGTATGACTCTTATTTCTGAAGTTCCACAGTGGGGATACGAGTCTTGAAGATCAATGTAGTAGAGGACGTCCATATGAAATTGAAAATCTGAAAAAAAAAATAGTCGAAAAAAAAAAAAACACGTCAAAGTGCCAGAGAAATGTCTCAGATAATGAGTGGCCATTGGACCATCTCAAGAGAATTGGTAAGGTTGAAGAAACTCGATAAACGGATTCCACTTGAAATCAGGGGCAGTCAAAGAGTTTGAAGTGTGTTCGATGCAGCATCTGCGAATCTCGAACGATCCATTACTTGATTGAATAGTGATTTGTGATGACAAATGGATCCTTTATGACAAATGGATCCTTTATGACAAATGGATCCTTTATGACAATCGTAAATGATCGTCTGAATGGCTGGATCATGACGAAGTGATTGTTGATTAATTGTGATTGTTTATTGGTTTGTCTTTGGTATCATCTACTACATTTTTCTGGAATCTAACCAGAGTATCATTGTCAAAGTTTACTACAAGGAAGTGGATGAAAGTCACATTTAGTTAAGCAAAATTCGACTGGCGCTGATAAATCAACGAGGTCCAATTCTGCTTCATGCTCAGTCACATGCTGCCAGCATAACACTGTAGAAGCTCATTGACTTGTGGCGTGATTCTTTGATTTTTCCCCACCCCGCGAATCGTCATCCGATTATAGTACCCGAAATTCCTAAGCGGTCACCCATCTAGTTACTGACCAGGCTCCAAGTTGCTGATCATACGAGAACCGGTGTTTCTCAGTGATATGGTCGTAAGCCGATAATGCCATCATGGAAGGAGCATGTAAGCAACGAGGAAGTTTTAGGGAAAATCAAAACAAAACAAAAAGAACGTTTATACATAGATTCAGAAAGAGACTGTTGAAATTAATTTTCTGAGGCACATAATGAGAAAAGAAGGCTCGTAAAATTTAACACTCACAGGGCATACGAAAGACAAAAGTGATAGAGGAAGACAGTAAGAAATCCGTCAAATGAGCTTGGAGGGAGAGTAAAAACACAAACATTGCTAAGAGCTACAAAGTATAGGACATTGTGGAGAACCATAATCTTCCATACCTTTAAGGGACAGAGGGAAACAGCGAGTAACCTACTTCAGGAGCTTTGTTATTGTATGGCAGAACATGCACTGGGAGGGATGGTAAAATATCAAACATTGCTAAGAACAACAAAGAATAGGACGTTGTGGAGAGCCATGATCGTCCAGACACTGAAGGGACGGAGGAAAACAGCGAGTAATCTACCTAAGAAACTTTGTTATTGGATGGCAGAACATGGACTAGGAGGGATAGTAAACACTCAGACATTGCTAAGAGTTACAAAGAATAGGACGTTATGGAGAGCCATGAACGTTCACGCCCTGAAGGGACAGAGAGAACTTTGTTATTGGGTAAAGAACTTTGTTATTGGATGGCAGAACATGAACTGGGTGGGATGGTAAAATATCGAACATCGCTATGAGCTACAAAGGATAGGACGTTGTGGAGAACCATGAACGCTCACGTCATGAAGGGAACTGTATATAGAAAAAGGAGAAAAAGAAGAAGCAGATATTACAGAACGGTGTTCGAGTCTTTTTTGAAATCATCGTCTCAAAATCAGTCACATGAGCTCTTTACAGGACCTCACCAATGCACACCAATCGCGAATGAAAGAAAGAAAGAAAGAAAGAAAGAAAGAAAGCATAATGCACATGTAGATGCACGTGTGTCTATACCTTCTTTGAGCCTGTCTATAGATTTCAATTATTGTGACGTATATATCGCGATGCGTTTGACGTCATTCTGACGTAGGCACCCATTGAGAAGTGTCTCCCCGGCTATCGAAGTCGGTCTGTGAATGGGACTATCGATCCGTTATTGATTGGCCCACGCGACGCCACATACGCATTTTCCTTTTATGGGAGTTAATCACGCGCAACCCCACCTCTTTACTCTCTCTCTCTCGCTTTCTCTTTCTGTGCGTGTATGCCTATTCCATATATGGGCATGTATTCTACGTGTAGTTCTCTGTTGTGTACGTGTGTGTACGAGAATCTGTGCGCCAACGCCGTAGAAATTCAGTCTGTCGTCCGAAACTGACATTTGAAAATTGTCCAGTATTGTTTGACAATTTCGATGACAGTTTAAATATTTTTCCGTTTTATTTTTTTTCTATCTGCCAATTTCAAACGAATTTCAAACCTCTTTCTGGTGACAATGTGTTCGCTTGTGACCTACAACTGACATAAGATTAACTACACTTCATTATTAATATTTGATAGTCAACATTAACTATTATAATCGCGTTGCAAATCCTATTCATTATTTGCAATGCTTCCATCTATTAAGGATAAGCAGATTGCGTAACGGATAACAACTTGTAATGTGAACTCGAAATTTCGGGTTCGAATTTCAGTCGGGTTACTTTTATTCACTTACGCGCAAATTTCCTCTACCTATGAGTTGAATATTAAGACCTGATATCTGATATCATCGAGAAAGGTATGAGTTAACCCCAGGTATGGATTAAATAATAATGCAATAGGTCCTGATCTGGCATCTCGTCTACAGTCGCTTTCTCACAGACGTGCCACGGCTTTCTTCTGTCTCTTCTACAAGTATTTTCACGGTAACTGTTCCGACGAGCTACCTTCGCTGGTTTCCAGACTGCATGAATTTAAGCGAGCGACTAGGCTGGCATCTCGGTCCCATCCTTTCACTGTCAAAATGGTTAAATGTAACCGTCTTTTCTACTCAAACAGCTTCTTCTCCCGCACTTCCCACCTGTGGAACTCCCTTCCCCTTACTTGCTTCACCGATGACTATAATCTCCAAATATTCAAGTGTAATGTCAATCGACATCTTCTGATACCTTGATCTTCTTCCACGTCCTTCTCTGTATCCTTTCCTCAAACACGCCTATTTACTCTTGTTCGCAATCCTCTATAATCAATTACTTCTCCTCAGGTATGATTAAATATTAAAGCTTATGAATTCTTCTCCCCACAGGTAGGGGTTAAATAGTAGGACATGTATCTGTAAAAATTATTCTAAAAATGTTAATGCAATATTCATTTGCAAAAAAAAGAATTATTCTAATTCAATATGTTTCAGCTTAAAATAACCCACAAAAGGGTTGATAAACTGTAAAAAACAAATCAATCTATCCCTATATCAAACAAAGGCGTTAGCTGTATCGATTATACCTACTGGATCTAATTAAGCCTTTTATTACAACTAATTATGCACGGTGGAGTAATGGATAATGGCTCGGATGTCGGAATCGGGTAAATAGCAGGACAGACCGGGTTTTATAGCCTTGGATGGCAACTGGTCTACTGCAGAAAGAAATGGCAAGCTACTGCGGGAAAAACATCTGCCTCGTCAATCATGTATCGAAAGATATATGATCGCCTAAGCGTGTATTATGCATAGCACATAACTGACTGAATTATGCACGCATGCGTACCCGTAAAGAATGCAAGCTACTGCCGATCGAACGGTCGGGTGAGGTTCTCAGATCTCGGCGCCACCACCGCTGGCGCCGGGTATCGTGGACGTGCGCAGTGGTCGGAGGCCCCCGTTTGCCGTTGTCGATACCCGTGCGGGTCTTACTCGTCTCGTTTAGATGAAGTAAATGTCGTAACAAAGATATTTGCACGAACTTATATTTGGAATCCTGAAACGTTTGTGCTCACTATGTTATATGGTGTATGTGCTTCTAATATTAAATCTGTTGTTATTAAAGAAGAACAGGTATTATTTTTTGATAGACGTTCGTACCACGATGGAGAAGGAAGGAGAGACTGTTGAAGACTACATCTGGAATCCTGAGACTGTCGTGTTCATTTTGTCATGCTTTGCGGACTTTATTAAATCTGTTGTAATTAAACAACAACAAGTATTACATTTTGACCGAACGTCTGAGGAAGATGGAGGTTATTTTGAAGACTATATTTGGAATCGTTTGACATTTAATTTTTTCCATACTTTCCTTCCACGATTACACAGTCCTCCCTTTAATATACAGGGTTTCGTCTCAAAACTGGAATCAGTTTGTAGTCTCATAACAAAGCCAATTCTTACTCAAATGATCTCAAAGTTTAACAAAATGTGCAGACTCATATCAATGAGAATCTAACATGAAAATGCATCAGGCGTGTCAGTGATAATGACAATGTGCTGTTAAAATGGCCGACACGTTCAGCTGACTTAACACCTTGTGATTTTTTTTTCTATGGGGCTATTTGAAAGGACAGGTCTATATCCCCGCACTTCTTCTAAGCCTAGAGCAATTTAAGCAGAGACACTGTAGAATGTTACGCAAGACATGCTACAGCATGTTAGGCAGGTACTGGACAACCAACTTGACGCGTATCTTGTCACTGTTGGTGCAAATATTGAACATTTGTGAAGCCTTATGAAATCAATTCTAAAACCTACATGACTTTGAATATCTTGTTCGAATTTTGATAAATAAATTTTTTATTGTTCAACATGAGACCTATTTCATTTCGTTTGCCTGGGACATGTAGTTACTCAAATATTCATAATTTACATGTTTCAAAGTTTTGGGGAGTGGTGGGGCATCCTGTATAACTGTAATTTACAGACTCCCGATACCTCAGACACGTTCATCTCACTTGATACCTTGTGATTTTTTTTTATGGGGTATGTGAAAGGACAGGTCTATATCCCACCTCCTTCTATAAGCTTAGAGAAACTTAAGCAGAGAATCACCGAGGTGCTGGAGGATGTTACGCAAGATATTCTACGGCGTGTTTGGTAGGAACAGGGCTACCAATTTGTTGCGTGTCGTTTCCCATGTGGTACGCCTATTGAACATTTATGAAGCTTTGTGAAATCAGTTCTAAATTCTACATCCCTTTGAATATCTTATATTGTTCACCATGAAGGCTATTTCATTTCGTTTTCCTGGGATATGTACTTCGATATTCAATGTCAATTTTGGGGGCGGGACACATCCTGTACATGTAATAATTAATGAAGAACGAATATTGTCTCGATTTTTTGTGAGTGTGTGTTTGTATGAACACGCTTTTAACGGAATCCATATACATACATACACACACACACACACACACACACACACACACACACACACACACACACACACACATATATATATATATATATATATATGTAAGCAAATATATGGATATAGATCCGACAGTATGAAGAAAAATATATACGGAAAAAACAAACAAAAATCCTTATATACAATTAACATTAAAACAGCATAATTGTATATAAGGATTTTTTTTGTTTTTCCGTATATATTTTTCTTCATATATATATATATATATATATATATATATATATATTCATGAATCATTCATACAAAAAACAATGAATTGTATGAATGATTCATGAATTTATAAATTATATTTGCACCTTTTAATTGAAATCAAAATAACTGATCCAACGTGCAACTCTCGGATAATAAGTGTGACATTACTGTAATTATTGAACAATATAGTTCATGCCACATTGACGGAAAATCTACCAGTAAAAAAGAATTCTCTTATTGTTATATTTGTACAAAAACGCACAACCTTAAAATTTAAAATTCAAACTCAGCGTTGCGACCGCACGTTCCAAAACAATAACACATTTCTCATAGCATTTTTTTCGGATTACATCTCTATTTTCGTTGTCCTCTTATTACTGAGAAGTACAAACAAGAACAAAATCTACTTCCATACCTGATGATGTCTGTAGGAACAGACGAAAGCTTGTAAAAAATAAAAAGACCTTATGCAACTGGAATTTATAAACGGGGATCATATCATTCATATACAGGTTCGGGGTTGATGTATCTTATTTATATTGTTTGCGACGATGTATTCTCGCCATTTAAATCATTAACCTCTATATTTGTTTTTTGTATGAATGATTCATGAATACACACACACACACACACACACACACACACACACACACACACACACACACATATATATATATATATATATATATATATATAGAGAGAGAGAGAGAGAGAGAGAGAAAGCTAGCTTCTCGTATTCAAGGATACCCATTTACTAAGGCGGCTAGTCAATCCCTACTGTAGACGCCCGTTCAGGCGCATTTGTATTTGTTTTACACGCATAGACTCCACCTGTGGTTTATAATGCAACTATGCTGATCGGACCTTAGTTACAGTTTCTGGGAGAGAGCGTGTTATCTAGAATAATCGACAATCTGAACAACACCAGCACACTCAAACCTTCGGTCACGATGACTTGTGAGTTCGTGCTAGCACAGCTACCGACGGTCCTCAAAATGATCCGTCTACGCAATTTCACTCACAAGGCTTGGGTCAACCCGTGCTATGGTTTTCAGGCATTTTGGACCCAGACCGATAACATCAGAGAGTCTCCTACCTGACAAATCGGACATGGTGAGATTCGAAACCGAGTCTTATGGTCAGAAAGCGAACATTCGAACTGGGCTGCATATTTTGGTTGTATCTGGATAACGGCTTCTCATTCACGTTTGATTACAAACAATCAATGTTCATTGTTTGTTATTGGGGATACCAATCGTCGTCGTCGTCGTCGTCGGCGGCTGCCCCCGCTCGCATCCGAGCATCGGGATTGTCATCCTTTCTCCCAATTCTCATTCTCTCTAACACCCTCCGCCACACACACCGGTGGCGGTGGCGGAGATGGTTGCGAGAGAGAGAGAGAGAGAGAGAGAGAGAGAGAGAGTTTGACGAGGCCATTCGCGGGAATTTGATCTTGGTGGACAACTCTGGATAACGGAGAAGCTCTCACCTTTGGCCAGAAGCGCCTCCCTTGCAGGCCAGATCTGGCAAACCTGATTGCGTCGGGCTGTCGGTTTGCTTGGTCTTTCACGTTCCGCATTGGTGACACCATTCCGTTTGACGCTGCCCTCTTCACTCGCTTTCGTCGTTGAGATCGTATAAATCTTTGCCTATAAGAGCAGATAATTTGTTTTTGAAACCCGCTTACATCCGACCATAGGGATCATCATCCTATTCCGTTTCTCTCCCCTGATGATGGTGGTGGAGATAACAGTAAATCAAAGAGTTTGACAAAGCCATTCATGTGAATTTGATTTTGGTGGAAACATACACACTTATTCAGAAGCGCCTCCCCTGCAGCTCAAAAAGGATTGAGACAGGTGAGATCTGGCAAACATGGTTGCATTGAGCTGCCAGATGCTTGGTCAGTTGAGGTTTGCCTTAGTTATGCCAAACTAACTGGCACTGCCACCTTTGGCCATTGAGATAGTGTAGATATAGTATAATATGTACAACACCCAACTTAGATTATGCTAGAATAGACTTTACACTCAATGTTACAACAGAACATCTAAGGAGTCAGGTACAGGGATGACCTCCTGCCTTGACATATGAACACACAATTAAAACAGCTGCACCTTGGATGTGTGCATGTAAAAAAAAAAAATTGCAAGACAAATTATATAAAAAAACACCCACCCCATCAAAGACAGTCTCTTACATCAATACAAGAATGTAGAGTCGAGGTTCAGAGAAGGATCCAGGTCCACAAATCCACTGGCCAGTGATAAATGACAATGTCTGAACTTGAATAAAATGCAATCGTATGAACAAGATTCAGTCTTGTACTTTCATTGCTTTTGAACAAGACAATATTACAAGTATATGGTAAAAAGAAATTGACCATACAAGTGAAAAGTCATGGGAAAGATGATTCATCAATAAAAAAATGCAACAGTCAGTCAGGTTTGAAAGAGCCGATAATTTGTTTTTGTCACCCGCTTACATCCGACCATAGGGATCATTATCCTATTTCCTTTCTCTCCTCTATTGGACACTTTTTGTCTTCATTTTCTCTTGAAACTAAAGCCATTATACGATACTTGGAAAGGCTCATGATAAAACATAATAGACATTCGTTGTCTGTTATATTTAACAATATATGTTTGAATAATGAACAGCTGCCACTATACACACACTATATATATATATATATATATATATATATATATATATATATATATAGCTGGCCACTCGTATTCGAGGATAACCCTCTACTAGGGCGGCTAGCTCAGGCACATTTGTGTTTGTTCAGTTTATACTGCAACTATGCTTAGCAGACCTTAGTTACAGTTTCTGGGAGAGAGCGTGTTATCCAGAATGATTAACAATCTGAACTATGCCAGCACACTGAAAAACCTCGGTCACGATGACTTGTGACTTCGGGCTAGTACAGCTATCGACGGTCCGAAGAGTTCCGTCTACCCAATTTCACTCACAAGGCTTGGATCAACCCGTGGTATGGTTTTGAGGCACTTTACAAATGTGTTGCACGCTGGGATCATCCTCCGCCAGATAGTTTATATATATATATATATATATATATATATATATATATATATATATATATATATATATATCATGATCATGAATACTGTAACAGCTTAGGGTTGTAGGGGCACTACCTCAATGTATATGATTTGATTATACTGGTGAAGGTTTTGTGCAGAACCAACCACACTTTTTGAAGGGCCGAATACAGAGGCATGTTGCACTACGCGTCACACAGGTCCCAAAACGACCCTCCGCAGGTTTTGAATTCAGAGTGGTCCTTCTCGTAGACCAGTTGCCATCCAAGGCTATAGAACACACACTGTCCTGCTATTTACCTATAGCTGGGGGGAGAAGGAAAGAATTAATACCTTTTCCAATGGTATTTGCACGTAAGTGAATGTAATGGATTCGACTGTAATTCGACCTCGCCTCTATGATTCCTCAATCCGAGCCGCTATCACTGTGCCTTATATATATATATATATATATATAACTTTTTCCTTTCAAGTGGAACTTTATTTTGAAAAGGAAAAAGTTGCAAGGACTGAGATATGGGGAATATGGTAGTTGCCGGAACAGGGGGAATGTTGCGCTTGACCATTGTCACTGATGAAAAAACTGTGATGTGATGAGACGACCGCACTCTACACACTTTCCTTTCAAGCACTGCTATAAACAACATAAGTGAGCGACTCATGCATACGCGACAGAGTTCAAAGTCAATATGTGACATGCGGTTTCATCCTGCGTAATCATACTCCTTTACCATAGCAACAATCCTATATATATATATATATATATATATATATATATATATATATATATATATACACCAGGTGTAACTGCAAAATTTTCAAAACCGTGAAACAATAAAATTGTCCAGTTGTTAGATTAATCTTTGAACCGTTTTATTTTAGAAATGATTAAAGATATCTTACTGGATTTTTCCGAGGTTTTTATAACACTATTGAACTTTACTTTGAACAATAAGAATATATTTAACTCTACGTTGAAATGATGTCCCATATTTGCTGCTATGACCTCCAAATCCAAGTTTACCCTCTAGTGTTCCCCCTTTTTAAACTTATTCACCATTCTCTTGATGGATCTTGAATAGACTTGAAGCCAGATTATGACAGTTGGTACCATTACTGAATGCCACATTGATCATTTTCCTCTCGCCATTGCTTATTTGGGAAGACAGTGGGGCAGACACAGAACGATTTTAAACAGTTCTCTTTCTAGTTGAATAACTCAAAGCGTTTTTCAGTGATTCTTCCGATAAATGGTATACGTCGTATCTGAAAACCTGGAATAAGGAAACCTAATTAGTCTTATGGTTTTTTAGATATTAAACATTTCGCGGAATGGACAATTATTCCGTGTTATTACACAATTTGGACAATTTTGCAGTGACACCCGGTATATATATATATATATATATATATATATATATATATATATATATATATATATATATATACAGTGACATGCATAAGTATTGGATACATGTTATTTTCTGTTATAACTCTAGTTTATGTTCGCTATTTTGCCTGATATTTGGTAAGTAATATCTCGTAATGTTGTTTTAGTTGTATGTGGAAGGAAAATTAAAAACTCATGGTTGAATCCATTTTTTTTACATTTAGTGTAACTATGAAAACAAAGAAATTTCCCTTCGGTTTTGCCTTGATAAAATCGGAAGACGAAACTCGTCGGCAAGATTTATTTTCCTATTGTCATTCTTAAACTATATATATATATATATATATATATTTAACATATTTCTAATAAATATATATATATTTCTAATATATGTATATATATTTTTAATATATATATATTTCTAATATATATCTATATTTAATATATATATATTTCTAATATATATATATATATATTTCTAATATATATATACATATATTTGTAATATATATATATATTTAATATATATTTTAATATATATATATATATATATATTTGTAATATATATATATATATATTTCTGATATATATATATTTTTAATATATTTCTAATAAATATATATATATTTCTAATTTTATATATTTTTAATATATATATATATATAGAGAGAGAGTAAAATTTACTGATCTAAAAAAAGTCTTAGACAGAAGCTTGTATCTTTTTAAATTTTGATTTTTTAATAACAACAAAAACATTTCGATTTCATTTTTGCCTTGAAATAGTCGGAAGACAAAACACGTCGGCAAAATGTTAAATTTTTCCAATTGTCATTTTATACCAACCATATATATATATTTTTTTTTTATACCATATATATATATATATATATATATTTAATATATATATATTTCTAATATATATATGTATATATATTTCTAAATATATATATATATATATTAGAAAAAGCTTGTATTAATTCATTGTAATAAAACAAAATAAAATGGGATGCAACTTAAAAATAAATTTCAACAATCAATCATGTTTAGATTGCAACAGCGAACATCGTTGATATTTCGACCAGAAAGGCGACAATAATCTTCATGAGTGAATTGCATTCTTAATCCTATTCATTATTTGAAGTAATTCTTCATGCCAAACAAGGAAACCACTCATTAATTTTATTGATTTTATCTGCTGAAGCTACCTTTTCTTTTCTTTCGGCTATTATTCTAAGTAATTATGCACGCATGCAAAACCCATAAAACCTGCGAGCAATGCATTACAAACAGAGGACACTGACACGGGCAATGCTTTGGAACACAACCCAACATCTTTCTGGCAAATTAATCAGAGAAGCCAGGAAATTCTCTTTGTGATAGAAACGACAAGAACTGTCTTACTTTGTTTGAGACAGTTTGAAAAATATCTGAGATTTAGTCTGCTAAGAATTTTGTCTTATAAAGTTTAAAAGGTTTTTTATTGGGGTATTTGTGGCGGTTGAATCATTTTCGTTTGCCTAGTTTTTTTAAATTTTTTTAAACACTTATTCAACAAAACGAGGCTCACGTCAGACGGTAGAAAGAAAAAAACGCACGGTTCTATTGCTGAACTCGATGCAGTAAGTCTACACTGCACTCAGTTTTAGCCCATTCACTCGTTTTGCATTCAATCAAGTGTGTTGCATCTGTGATTTTCATTAAGTACAACTTTTCCTTTAGCTTTCCTCAGAAAAAGAAGTCGATTCTTTATTCTTTCGACAAAAGCCATGTTTAATCTGTGGAGGTAAAAATATGGTTAATGAGATTTCCTGTGTCCAAACTTTAAAGACACCCTGTATATATTACAGATATGTGTTTAACGTAAATATTTACATGTACACTTTCATATCTATCATCATATATGGTACATCTATGTACATAAATGCATCTGTACCTATATGCATCGTAAACTTTGAGATATATGATTGCATAAATAGTCCGATTATTTTTATTCTATACTTATGCATGTCACTGTATATATATATATATATATATATATATATATATATATATATATATATATATATATAAAAATTCACAAAAAAAATTGCTATAAGAATGACAATAAGAAAAAAAAACATAGTTTTTTTGCCGACGCGTTTCGTCTTGCGATTTTATCAAGGCAAAACTGAAGCGAAATGTTTTTGCTTCCATACTTACATTAAAGCGGTATGTCTCGTTTTAAATTCTGTATTTAGTGTAACTATGAAAACAAAGAAATTTCCCTTCGGTTTTGCCTTGATAAAATCGGAAGACGAAACTCGTCGGCAAAAAACTAAGATTTATTTTCCTATTGTCATTCTTAAACTATATATATAATTATATATATTATATTAATTATTATGGTGCATAATTATCAGGCGTTTTTTAATCAATGTTTATTATGAGAAAAGAAACTTAACGATTCAACAATAACATTTTTAAATGATTATTCCGGAGCGTAGGATTATCGACACGCATTTTTATAACGGGAAAATAAAATAATATTAACAAAACAGCAATTTCTTATTAACAAATTGCCGTCAATTTTAGCAGATTCACTCTTTATGCGTTTAATCAAATGTGTTGCGCCAGTGATTTTCATTGAGTACACCTTCTCCTTTAAGCAGACCCCAGAAAATAAATAAAGTTCAATTCTTTCTTCTTTTGACAAAACAAAACCATACTTAATATGTGGAGGTAATATATATATATATATATATATATATATATATATATGTATAGTTAATGAGATTTCCTTTGTGTCTAGAGTTTAGGGAAACCTTGATAAGCTTCCTTTTTGTTTCCATTTTCTCTAAAACGTCATCATTGCTCACATATTTGGCCCATAGTATCCTCAGCATCCTCCTGTAGAGCCATATTTCTGCACCCTCAAGTCTTCTCTACATCTGTGAGCAGATTGTCCAGCATTCACTGCCACAAATGAAACAGAAAAATGTCATTAGAAACAAAGAAGAGAGTGCTAAATTGATATCTAATACCAATTCTCCTCTATGGCAGTGGATGCTCAGCAGTTTCTTCAAAGACGAAGAGGAAACTTGGGGTAATAGAAACGTGGCTCTACAGGAGCATGCTGGGAATACGAAGTTTTAAGGAAAATGAAAACTTCTAAATTGAAACAACAATGACAACAGAAAGATACAGTCGAAAGTTTTGTGGCACATAATTATTGTGGATTCCGAGATGAAATCCGGTCTCAAATGAATGACAAACGCAGGAATGAAATATAGCAAATAAATATATTGACGTAATAATACAATTGGTAATACGGTTAGTAGATCAAGAAATGCGGTTAGTAGCAATAATAATATATATATACAGTCTGGGAAACTCAGTATCGAAGTAGGACTTCCTTCTGAGTCTACGTGCTCGCAACTGTGACTCCTACAAAGCGGTTACCTCACTCTCTCACTGTATCACTGTATCAGTGAATCTCTCTTACTCACTGTTGCACCGGCCTCTAACACAAGGGAATTACACCGGTTCTCACTATATATAGTGCCAGTAATACCTACCCGGTGTAAGCAGCGACAGTACTACAACTGCCTAGCTGAGTAGTACCCGTTTCCTACCTTTGTATCTGTGATGTTAAATACACTTGTTCCTTAAACCAACTTCGACTTGATTTTCTTATTTTTACTGTTGTGCCACGACACAACACTCACTCTCGGGCATTTACCGGCAGCTGTGAAAGTACAGACTGGGCGAGTCCACTTGTATGAAAAAGGGGTGGAGCCCATAACAATAATGAGAAAAGAAGGCATTCAAAATTCGATGCATCACATCTTGAAGGCAAAAAGAGGAACAGAAAAACAGTGACTAACCTATCTGAGGAGCTTGTGTAAATGGATGACAGAAGATGGAATCGGAGAGTTAATAAATAGATAAACATTGGTAAGAGCTGCAAATGAGAGGAAGTCGTAAATCGCCTACGTCCTAAAGAGACACAGGACGTCGAAGAAGGTGTAAAATAACTGAAAGCTAGATCATAACAAAGCAGATAGAGTTTCGAACTCCATTCTTAGTATAGAGTAACCCGGATATAAGAGAGTTGTCGGGACCGGAGAAGAAGTCTCTTATATCCGGTTTTCTCTTATATCCGGGTTTGGTCTAATTTATATACACAGGCTCTAATTTGGGACCAGAGAAAATCTCTCTTATATCCGGGTTTCTCTTATATCCGGGTCTCTTATATTCGGGTTACACTGTATCAACTTCTAAAAAAACATGATTCCAGAAATCTTTCACCCGAATCAAAGCAATAATGATGACCGAGTGTGAGAGAATATGAGAATAAGAGAATATGAGAATAAGAGAATATAAGAATATAAGATTAACATTATTACGGAGAGAGAACAATAAAAGAACGTCTATTAAGAAGACAAAAGATAACGATTGACATAACAAATAACTATTTGAAGATCAAAACTGACCGTAAAGCAAGAAGCTGGAAAAGACTTCCACAAGCGAGAGAAGAAACTGTTAGCATAGAACTTACGATTACATCTAGCCATTTAAACTGTACAATGATGAGACCTTAACAACAATCTAGTAATTAGATTAAATAAATAAATTCATAAAGTCTAGATACTTAAGAGACTGTTGCTGTCTGATACTTCTGCTTTGTATTTAGAAATTCACTGTTCACTAGAACAATGGCCGTGAAAAAATTTATAAAAAAGATGCTACGTTACGGCGATAGGAAAGCGTCTGAGATGCCAGGTTAGGACCAATAATTTTGCAGATTCTTCTTTGCGTTTTATCAATAGTCTCTTAATACATAACTGTTGTGGTAGGATCCACCTAATTTGCATAGTGGAGTAACGACCATATAAATATGGTTGGTACCGGGAAGAGAGGGAGGAATCAAGAGATTCAACCAGAGACTCTGCCCGACTGCGACTCAGTCAACATATTCTCCAGGAACGGTCTTACCAGGAATATACAAAAGACTATATGTAAATATTGTGTACACTTTCTTGTTTCAATACATTTTATTCTAAGTACATTTTGTGTTGCATTATTATTCCATGCATTAGTCAAGTTTCAACAATAACAAAGGCACCAAATGCTCGGACGAATGGCAGACTTATAAATATATAAGATAGCTTCTGGCGTGAAAAATTGTCTAGCACGACACAGATAACCAACTTTCCTCGCGGCAGTCCAAGCAATTGATTCAATATAATCTTTCGACTTCATGCCAGAGGAAAATGTTAGCCCGAGTAGGCGCCATGTGTCACTCTCCTGGAGGTTAGCATCAGTTATTCTGATGAAAGACAAAATAAGTTCTCGAACACGATTAAAAGGGAGTAGTTTCCTTTAAGGGTTTTTAAAATTAGCAAGCCATTTCTTGCCCCAGTTGGCAACATATTGTTGGTCATTTCTGAGCTCATCTGCCAATCTGAACTCATCAGATAAACGTGGAACCTTATACGGTCAAAAATGGGCGGCCTGTTGATGACTTGGCTATAAAATAAAAGTGATCCACCACTTACAATCCACATGTTAATCGAATATTGATATAAGTAGGTTTGCCGGACTGGATTTGAAATAGCAAACTCAGCTACATTTTAAATACCCGTATCGCATTTTATCTAGAATTTCTAAATACAAAGCAGAAGTAGCAGACAGCAACAGTCAATGCATGGACGAATGGCTGATTTATAAATATACCATTTAAATTCGGTTAAATGTTGAGAATGAGTAGTAACGCCTTCAATTCAATGCTAAACGTTTGCAGAATCACCGACACGCCATTTCGCGAGTGAATTCTTTGTTCTGTATTTACATATCCTAGCATGGAACTAAATAAAGCTTCGTAGCAATCTCAAGCGATTCAAGTACGTGTCGCCATCGGTAATTTTAAAATACGAAAATAACTCTCGGCAGCACACTAAAACTAAAAGAAAAACACCGAATTCAAAGCCATCTTGGAGGGATGGGCTCCGTCGGGCTATCTTGTTGTAGACACACCACTGCAGCTGTAGTACAGATGGTGCCACAACAATCTTAATGGTTTACGTGTCTCATGGCGATGACGTACCGATACTTTCAGAGCAGACCCCGTAAAGGAACGTCTAATAGCTATATATATATATATATATATATATATATATATATATATATATATATATATATATATATAATCGTTATTCGAAAATTATAACATAAAAATGTTATAAAATCACTTCAAAATAGCCATTTTGTTTCAACATTTCTGCTGTTTTATCAAGTGATGGTGTTGAATGTAGAATAAAGGGTTCTAAAAGGTTCAAATCAATCAAATTCGAATAATGATTATATTTTCTCTACTGTGTATTGAGCACTCTTTTAAAAATAGTATTTGTTGGTTATTGGAATTTATTCCGTATACACCAATCCTATACTTGGGTATATATATATATATATAGGTTTGCTCTACTTCATGTATTGAGCACTTTACGTAGTTACCTTACTCATTTTGGAGTTTTTTTTCTTTGGACTCGGAGCTTGAATTCTGGACGATTGTTTTCACCTCATTTTCATGTTCTTAGTTCTTTCTTTTTTATTCCTCATTTTTCCTTGGATATTGGTTTGTTCAACTACAAGCCCGAAATACCTAAGGTTTTTCCAATCAGTACCCCTATTTATATAATTTTATATATATATATATATATATATATATATATGTGTGTGTGTGTGTGTGTGTGTGTGTGTGTAATAGAAAAGAACAGTTAGATTAATGATCCAAAGTTTTTAGCATTTATTTTTTTATTTAAAAAACAGTGCTCGATACAGTAGTAGTGCTTAAATTATACGTTTTTTATATAATTATTAATTAAATAATTTTTAATATAATTATTAATTAAATAATTATATATATATATATATATATATATATATATATATATATATATATATATATATATATATAAATGTCATTGTTAATGGATACTCGTGTTTGAGTAGACGGTCTGTTTATTCATTAAACCGTTTATTTATTTATTTATTTTTGTTTACCGGTCGAGAAAAATTTCGAGAGAGAAAAAAAATCTCTGTTTAAAAGCATTGAATAATGCCTTAAACACAGAGCGTCCATGACCAAGCCAAACTGAATAGTTTTGCTTGGTCATGTGACCGAGAGGTCAAAGCACATCCTATGTAATTACGGTTTCCCCCTGGGAGTAACGCATATTTTTCTCTCATAAGATTTCTGAAGATTTTCTATATCTTTTCATACTAAAGCTGGGTTACCACCAAGGCTCTATTCTGGAACCGACACTGTTTTTGATCTTCATCAATGATCTCAGCATTTCTCAACTAGGCATTTGTGTAGGTGACAGAACAATGTACTGCTGTCTTAGGATCAAATCCGACAGATCTGACAAGTGGCAACTGTTCTCAAAAAGGGTCTCTAATCAATGGTTAACTGGGGCAAGAAATTGCTTGTAAAGCGAAGTAAGAACTGTGCCTTCTTGGTCTCACGTTTTCCAATCATATGAAGTGAAGCGACTGTATCGGATCAATTGCTTCGTCTGTTACAAGGGAAGTTGGTTCACTGTGTGATGGCAGAAAAGTTTCCTCGTCAGAATCCATCTTCCACATTTATACATCTGCCATTCATCCGTAAATTGAATACTGTTGCCGTCTCTGGTCTGGTGCCCCTGGTGTGCATCTCGAGATTCTTGACAAAATCCAAAGAAGGATCTACATAATCGACCCTGACATGTCATCTCGACTTTAGTCACCTTCTCACCGATGTGATGTGGCTTCCTTCTGTCTTTTCAACAAATATTTTCATGGCAACTGTTCTGATGAACTTTAGTAGCCCGACTACAAGAATTTACGCGTGCAACTAGATTGGCAAGTAGGTCTTATCGTTTTACTATTGAACTGGATAAATGCAACCGCCACTTCTACCAAAACAGTTTCTTTTCTCGCACTTTTCACCAGAGGAAATTCCTTCCGATTCTTTGCTTTCCTGATAACTATAATCTTAAAATTTAAATGCAACGTCAATCGCCATTTTCTATCTAAAGGAACCCTGTTTCTCTTTGGCATTTCCTCAATTCTCCCCAGTCTCAGTTTTCTCATTCTCTTTCACTTTCGCTCACTCTTTGCTTCGGGTGAAACGTAAAAAAGAAAAAAAAAGGTAAATGAGCGACACACGTGGAAACCATTTTGTGTAACGCATTTCGCCCTCTAGAAATACAATTCCCTGAACCAAAAGTTATTTTAATTCGGTGATGTCCTTCTAGAGAACGAAACGCATGACACAGTTTTAATTCGAAAATAAGATATAAAATCTATATATCAAACTGGTGGGTCACTAAATGACAAAGTGGGAAAAATTCCTCATTTTGACCTTCGAAAGGACTTCTTCAGAAAAAAATAACGTTAATACTGATGGAATCATATAAAAAAAAATGTCCAAATCGTGTAAAAACAAAATGACCCAATTGTTAGATTAACCTTTGAACTGTTGTATCTTAGAAATGATTAAAAATATCTTACTGGAATTCTCCGAGGTTTTTATAACGCTATTAGACTCTACCTTGAGCAATAAGAATGCATAATTACTCTCCAAGCTTAACAGAAGAATCGTGATGAAATCGATCATAAACGGAAATGACTTGTTCATCATTAATTAATCATTGCTAAGGATCGGAAACTCATGAAGGATTGAAATAAAGTTCTAATATATTCATATATATATATATATATATATATATATATATATATATATATATATATATATATTCCAGGATCCTTTTCCAACTTATTCAAGATGATGATCACCCTCTTTAACCTTCTAAATTTCTATCCTAGACTAAACGGTATGCCTCACAAGTTTCACGTACGATTTCCTTTTCAAGTCTTTTCGCTGTTCTTTGAACTGTCATAGGTGAAACTTCTCTCACACGTGCCAAACGTCTTATGGATTGAGTTGGATCTTTTCTAATTGATCTCTTTAGCACTAAGTTGAAATGATGATCCCTCTTCCTGCTGTGACCACCTGATCTAGTTTTCCCCTGTACTGTTTTAAACTTATTCACCGCTCTCTTGATGCTTCTTGAATGGACTTTGAAGATGAAAGCCAAAGTATGAATGTTGGTACCATTGCTAAAGGCCTGAATGATCTTTTTCCTCTCACCATTGCTTATTTGGGAAGATAGGTGGGCTGACACAAAATGATTTCAACCTGTTCTCTTTCAAGCTGAATAACTTTTGGAGTTTTTTTTCTTTGGACTCGGAGCTTGAATTCTGGACAATTGTTTTCACCTCATTTTCATGTTCTTAGTTCTTTCTTTTTTATTCCTCATTTTTCCTTGGATATTGGTTTGTTCAACTACAAGCCGAAATACCTAAGGTTTTTCCAATCGAGTACCACTATTTATATAATTTTTATATATATATATATATATATATATATATATATATATATATATATATATATATCAGGTCATCCCATAAGTTCTGTCCGAATTTTGAATAAAGAAAACAAGTGACCAAATGTTACATTTAATTACAGATTCAATCAACAATGTATTTTCCCTGATTATCTATGACTTCCTTTCGGCTGCTGAGTTTCCTTTCTTGAACTCATAAAGCATTGTGTGCCTCAAATGATTCTTGGGTACTTCCATGTTAGCAGGGTTTTAATCAAACAAAATTTAATTTTATTGTTCTCTGAAATACAATTTGACCAGTTTAAATGCATCTAAACATAAAAATAATGTTCAGCTCCATTAGACATTATAAAATAGTCTTTAAATTTCGTTCATTTTAACAAAAAGTTAAAATTCGGACAGAACTTATGGGATGACCTGATATATATATATATATATATATATATATATATATATATATATATATATATATTTCATTAAAAACGACAGGCAAGGTACAACGATTAATCTTTTTATTTGATTTTTCTCGTGCTCGAACAATTGCTTTCTTTTGGGGACACAAAATCTTCTATAATTTCGTGCGCATTTGGCTATACTTTTTAGCCATTATCAAGGATGATTTTATTTTATTTTTTTTCAGTTTAATTTTCAGTTGTGTGCACGTTTTTAGTGTTATAGAGATGTTTTATTTTCCGAACACAGCTAGCACATTGTGGCCGTGTTCGTAGTTAATATTGTTAAGTGTTGGCCTTTTCTCTTTTTATTATTAAGGCTTCCATTATTTTTAATCTTTTTTTTTACATATAGATGAGGTTATTATGCTTGTGTTTTCTACTAGCATGTTTCAGATGGAGTCTGGTAAGTTTGTGTGTGTGTTTAAATGGATTCTAATAGAGCTGTGGTCTGATAGATGCAACGTAAGGCGTCTAGATAGACATGTAGTCGTGTGACCAATCTAATTATGAATTCGGTTTGATCAGGAACACAGTTCCTTAAGGGGCATTTGAACTCATAAATAATGTTCGTTCTTTGTAATTTTGATTTAGCTGGTGTGTTGTTATTTTTTTAGGACAAAGTTAGCTGATTTAAATTTTTTGTAGTAGATAATTAATTTGATTTTTTTATTCGGGTCAATTGGGGTAGTGTATTTCTTTATGATATTTCTAAGTGACAATTCCTATCTATATGATAAAAATGTTGCTGTTACACCCGGTATATGTCATCGGGGAGGGGGTGCGAAATGCGAGCAGTTATGATTATGCATCGAGAGAAATGAAGGAAGGCTAAACTTTAAATTTAAATTTTAAATTCCAGGCGTCCGATTTCTTTACATGCACAACCAAGCCGGCCCAATTCAGCTTCCGCCATTTCTGCTTTTGTTTTATTGATGTTGTTTTTAAAATTTTAAATCAAATTTAAGCGTTCCTTCCTCTTCGGCATTTGCCTCGATGTGTAATTATAACCAACGATTGTTGTATTTCTTTCCCTTTCAATAAAGACATTATTTGATCTGAAGAAGTCCTTCTGGATGACGAAACACGTTACATAGTTTTTTTCTCTCATTCAATTACTCACCGCTGAGGGCTATAAAAAAAATACGTTTTATTTTTTTTTTCGACTCTTGAATATTTGTTTTTTTTTATTTTTTTTTTCAATATTTTACATTTATTGCGGTTATGATCTCAATCCAAGCAAAACAGATCGATAATTTAAATATAAACGCGAAAGATATCGGCCAATAAATTATTCATAAAAATAAGAATTGATAAATCGATTTGTCCATTTCTTTTATCGGATTCGGCCTATTATCTTTTACTGACGCTGGGCGGGAATTGAGTCGCCAATTCTTTATCCTCTCTGATCCTTTCGCTAGTTGAATTGCCGGTGCTCTGAAATGATTCTTTGACAAATTTCCTTGTTATGTCTGAGAGTTGTCAAAAATCACAAGATTAAATCAGAAGACGTTCGCGTTTTCAAATTTTGTTTTAATAATTTCACCCCAAGCAAGGCAATAAAACTGCTAAGACGCAAGATGGTTACTGAAAGTGAGAGAGCACGAGAAAAAAAAAAAAACATTATTAAGAAGAGAAAAAAAAAATAAAAGAACAAGAATTAAGAAGACAGAATATAAGGATTAACATTGAATTTTAATTTTTGAAAATCAATGTTAACTGAAAAGCGAAGAGCTGGAAGAGATTTTCACAAGTGAGAAGTGCGAGAGAAGAAACTGTTAGCATTATACTTACATCCAGACATTTCAAATATAAAAAGATGAGACCTAGACGCCAATCTAGTACTGCTCTTAAATTCATAAAATCTAAGTATGAAAGAGGAAAGCGATTTCCGTATTAATACAGAAAATTTGGCACAAGACCAAAAATGGGGATTGGGGAAAAGGGCAGTCTTCTTCTGCCTTAATATTAAACTTATCTAGCCACAAACACTGGCCCAAACATACAAACAATATTCTTAACAACACATTCTTACTTACCGTTCTTACTACACCCACCAAAATACCACATTGTCTCTATGAAAGAGGAAAGCTCGCTTGAACAATTACCACGATATTATTTATAGAATAGACAGAGGGAAGCTATGTTACAATGTTAGGAATATGAGTGGAGCTGATATGTCAGATGAGGGCCAACAATATTGCAGATTATTCCTTGTATTTTATCAAGAATTTATAAATACAGAACAGAAGGACCAGACCAAACGCGACAGCAATATTCAGTGTGTGGACGAATGGTAAACTTATAAATCTATAAGATAGATTTTGGAACGACACATTGAACGAACTTTCCTAGCAGGTGATCTAGCAATTGATTCAATTATAATCTTTCTGCATCAAACGGAAATTCTTTGCTAGTATATAAGATTTTCCAAAAGATATGTTTCAGTTTTAAATAGGTCAACAAAAGGTTGATAAACCGTAAAAAGTAAAGAAAAGAAGAATTATTCTTTCAATCCAAAGAATATGTTTCGGCTTGAAATCACACTGATTTGCAATGAGCCTTCGAGTCGAAAACAACTCTTATAGTGACTGCTAGAATGCAAGAGTTGTCTGCAAGTCAAATTGCAATCAGCGTGATTTCTCATTTTCAGAATGGCTGCCCGTTTCCGCGCATGTCCGTCTGCACTGATGCATTTGCGTATCATTAACAGAACCAAACTGTGGTTTATAACGCAACTATACCGAGCGGACGTTGGTTGCAGTTCAAGTATTTGACCTACCAGAGCTAGATACGGTTTTGTTGCGCTTCTCCTAAAATGGTTGCCAAACAGGACTGAAGATCCCAGTCAACGCCGCTATTTACACTTGTGACTGAGGAGCAGAAGACATGGTGTCATACTTTTGCTAAGGATATTTGAGCGACATGGTTTTGGTGAGAATTTGAATGGTTCGCGGATCTCTGGGCAGGTTAAGCTTTACGCCAGCCACGCTTTATTAGAGACATGTTACCTATACACACATTAAAATATTGTCAATTGTTTCATTTGCCAATCATAGCTCAATTGACGACTCGAGTAAGATTAGGTACTACCACAGAAAACCCGACAAGTAAGGTTTAAAATGAATTTAAAAAAAATCTTTCTTGAAGCTTTTATTTTAGATTTAATTTCAAGCTAAGAGATTATATTTAATATTTCCATTAAGCAAAATACTTTTCAAAGACTGATTTAAATTCATTGGAAGGAGTTTTTTTTGTTGCTTTTGGTAAAATATCTGATTAGCTCCCTTTTTTAGTCATATTTCATCGCAATATAATTCTCTTTATTAAAAAAAATCTTCCAAAAATAAAATATATTTTTCTGAAACTTTATTTGAGAAATGTTAGCTGATTTAAATTATAACTGATCTGATTTGAAACAAATATTATTTAATTTAAATTTGAAATATTGCAGAAATACATTAGCTGCTTATTTAAGCAGTTGATATATTTGACAGCTTGGTGATATATTTTTTATCTAATATTTGTTCTAAGTGGTTCAGTAATCTTAAAACTTTAAGAAAATATTCTCCGTAATTTGATATTTTTTTGAATTTTTAGATGCTTTCTGACTTTAAATTTACTATAGTTATACCTCTTATTTTCTGATAATCTTATATATGATCATCCGTATCTACAAAAATCGGCACGTTTATACACATACAAAAAATTCAAAATTCTTTTAAAAGTATGGGTGTTTGATGACTTGTACTAAGGTTTTCCATTTATAATTTATAAATATAGATTTTTATTTAATAATAATCTTACTTATTATAAAACGCAGATTGTGTGTGTGTGTGTGTGTCTGTACGTTTATATATTGGATCGGATTTCCTACATTTTTCAAACGATTTCAACAAAACTTCACATTTTGCGTAAAATTACCTTGCGGTGGTTATGACAGCGCCAAAAATTGGAAAAACGCAATTGTTTTTGCACGAAATCAATTTTAAAACACGATTCTGTCGCCAGAATGAAAGGGGGACAACTCATATCGAGTTATTATAAAAGCCCAGGTTGTTTGTGTGTGTGTGTTCGTTTATATATGGGATCGGATTTCCTACAATTTTCAACCGATTTCAACAAAACTTCACTTTTTTTTGGCAGGTAGTATTTCTTATTGTCTTGCACACTTTTTTCTTTATTTAACATTCAGAATGCTTTAAAAATTGTTTATAATAAAATTCTATTCAATCGATAGACTCATAACGATTGAAAACAATGTTTTTGTTTGAGTTTGGGATTGACCAATTCGTAAAAAAAAACAAAACAAAAAAAAAACCTCATTAAGACATGTGTGACCGTTTACCTTAAACAATAAACTTTGTCAATTTTATTTTTCAGTCTTTATGATGGTCGATACTTGATCTATCTCTTACTGTTACATCCCCGGGCAACGCCGAGCTCTCCTGCTAGTATCAACTAAAACGGTGAAATTAATACGGAATTTTAATTAACATTAAAAATTGAAACAATTCTTTTAAAAATTCATTATTTTTTGAAAAAGAAATTCTTAAGACAATAGTGTTTTTAATATATCTTATTTATAAAAGCAATTAAAAGTTTTTTCTAATTAAATAATTTCATAGTTTATTTTTTGCATTTTTTATTTCATAATTGAGAGCATATATTCAGTAAATGGGGTTTCTGTTTGACAAAAACAAATTTATGATTTAAATTCTTGGAGTCCTGCTTTTAACTAATATAAATATAAAGAGGGTGGAATTTTAATTTCTAGAAATTTCATGAAATTAAATAATTGTGGGTAACAGGTGAAATAATATTTTTAGCAAGATTTTATAAAAAAACATCCAAAAATAATTACATCCATTTAGGAATAAGTTCAGAAAATTTAATTAAAATCCGATCATTATTTGATTATTGAAAGTATTTCCAAATCAATGCGTTTTAATGACAAAATGTTGCTAAATTTCCAATACTTTTCTTTGACCCACACGCTAACACAAGACACATGGTTTTTAACCAAAATTTCGAACGTGTTAGAAGGGAGTAGAAAATTTAATAAAATAACCAAAAATATTTCCGTCTTAATAATAACATAAATATCTTGACGATCAAATTTCAAGCTTGGGGCTATTTTTCATGATGGTATGCTCTTTTTTTAGCGAATTTTTGGAGGCGCCGAAGTAAAATCGATTCCTTGGCGTGTAACCCATCATCAGGCAAAGGGCATATTTGTAGCGACAAATAATTCGAAAGAAAGAGTGATGTTGCAACGATTTGATCAATGAAAATCAATAGTTTATCAATGAAAACGCTACTTGAAAGGTCGATTATCAGGTCAGTTTTGACAGAGAATTGATTTTAGCGTTAAGACACAATGCGCACGCTATTTTCTTTTGCATCATTTTTTAATAAAATTCAACAGCTTTCTGTCAGGCTTTTTGTCAGAAAAGCTCATTAAAAAATAGAACTCATTAAAACGCGCTTAGATGCACACATCCCTTAGTGTTAATTATGTTCAACACTAATTAATTCAGATAGGACGCAACATATTTTATTAGTGACAATGATAATTTTTTATAATAATTTTTAACTGTATTTTTTAAATTTTTTTTTTACTTCTAATAGAGTGGGTTAAGGATATATCATTCTAAAACACCGATTCTCGTCCGATCACCGAAGTTAAGCAAAATCAAGCCCGGTCAGTAACTAAATCAATCAGTTATATGCCATGCGTGATACACGCTTAGGCGATCATATATCTTTCGATACATGATGACGAGGCAGATTTTTTCCCGCAGTAGGTTGCCATTTCTTTTAGCGGTAGACCAGTTTCCATCCAAGGCTATAGCTGAGGGAAGAAGAGGATTCATACTTTTCCCAAGGGTATTAGCACTTAAGTGAATGTAATGGAATCGATTCCTCAATTCAAGCCGCTATCCATTACTCCACCATGCATGGGTGACGTAAACATTTGCTTCGCTCAATTTTATCACACCTGATTGATCATTGTCAGTATTATTGTGCTAATTTTCAATACACGCACACATATATATAAGACTTTTTGAAATATCGGTTCCTGTATGACCACAGAAGTTAAGCAACGTCGAGTCTGGTCAGTACCTAGATGGGTGACCTACACATTTGTTTCCCTCAATTTTATCACATCTGATTGATCTGTGCCAGTATTATTGTCTTAATTTTCAAGACACACACACGCGCATATATACAGGGCTTGTTAAAGTACCGGTTCCTGTCTGATCACCGAAGTTAAGCAATGTCGAGCCTGGTCAGTACCTACATGGGCGACCTAAACATTTGCTTCCCTCAATTTTATCACACATGATTGATCATTGTCAGTATTATTGTCCTAATTTTCAACACGCTCACATATATGTGGCGTATGGCCATATCTTGTTGAAACAACGGTTCCTGTACGATGACCGTAGTTAAGAAATTTGGAGCCTGGTCACTAACTAGATGGGTGAAAGCTTGGGAATACTAGGTGTTGTAAGCTTGAATGTGCGGGTGGTGTAATTGTTAACTTTTCAAAATGAGAAATCGGAGAGCCGAGTTCGAATTCCAGTCAGGTTTCTTACATTCACTTATGCGCAAATAGCCTTGGAAAAGGTACGAATATTCTAACCCGAACTATGGATTAAATTGTAAGACTTTGGTATCTGAAAATCATTATTACCTTTCAAAAATTGTTAATACAATATTCACTCGCCAAAAGAAAACAAAAATTATTTTTACAATCCTCAAAATAGGAAAGGGTGACAAATACTGTAAAGTATTTAAAAAATGTAGCTGAAAGAAACTGGACGGGTACAGACGAAAAAATAAAAGAAAAAAAGATTTAAAAGAAAACCCTCAAAAGCAAGAATATGGCATTAAGGATCATCTTTTAATCTCTATACAAATTTGATTATAAATCCTAAATTGATGACTTACCTCATAGGATCAGAAAATCTTACATGAAACAGTAGGATCATAAAGTGGTTTCAACAATACAGGTCTTATAAATTCAAGGGAATATTTGGATCACAAAGTATATGAGAAATATTTATATAATTAGGTGTCTCGTTGGAATATCTGGATCAGAAAGTGTATTTGCGAAATATTTGAATCAGAAAGTGACCCTGGGAAGTATTAGGGTCATTAAGTCTATTGGATGATATTTGGATAATAAAATAACAAATTGTTACTGGAAAATATTTGGATGACAAAGTACCCCATGGAAATATTTGGGTCATAAAGAGTTTTAGGGAAACATTTGGTTCATAACCTGTCTCAAGGGAGTATTTGGGTCATTAAGTGTGTCTGCGAATATTTGGATAATAAACTGATCCTGGTAAATAGTTGCGCCAGAAAGTACTTCTGTATTAATATTTGGATAACTATGAGTCTCTGGAAATATTTGGGTCATTGTTATGGTCCGGTCCCTTGTACCACGGTGATAGTCCAAGGCAGAACCAATAAAGAAGAACTCAAACACAGGTATGGAATAACACAGATATATTACAAACAGGAATATATACAGAGAAGTAGAAGTGTTAGTATGAACAATCAGGTTTAGTAGAGAGAACAATGTAGTCTCGACCAGTATCACTATTCCAATGTCTTGCAGTAATTGTCTGAACGCGACTCTGTTTCGGACTGCCTCTGACTCGACCCTTGACTCGATTTGAACTACTGACGATATTCAGTCACACCCGCACGAGGGCGTCATGTGGCACAAGGCCAGTTTAACGTGGGATCTCCGAGCCCGTAGGCTCGGCCAAAAATATGCCCATTGAACCCGTATAAACGGGTTCAGGTTCGGTTTACCTCCCCGAAAGAGAATCCGCCCTTCGGCGTAGCCTTGTTCGGGTTCCTTCCCGCCCGAAGGCAGAGAGTTCAACCGAACAGCCGCTCGAGAAACCGAGCGACTGACGATATTCTGTCACCCCCTCCCCAGGGGAAGCATGCGGCACAAGGCCGGTTATTTAATGTGGGGTTTCCGAGCCCGTGGGCTCGGCCCAAAAATAGGCCCATTGAACCCGTATAAACGGCTTCAGGGTCGGTTTACCTCCCCGAACGAGACTCCGCCCTTCGCCGTAGCCTCGTTCGGGTTTCTCCCCGCCCGAAGGCAGAGAGTTCAACCGAACAGCCGCTCGAGAAAGCGAGCGACTGACGATATTCCATCACCCCCATCCCTACTGGAGCAGAATGTGGCACAAGGCCGGTTATTTAATGTGGGATCTCCGAGCCCGTGGGCTCGGCCCAAAAATATGTCCATTGAACCCGTTGGGAAATAGTTGGATCATAAAATGTGTCAGATAAGTACTTAGGTTACAAACTGTTTCAAGTAAATAGTAAGATCATAAAGAATCATTGTGAAATATTTGGATCATAAAGTGACTATGAATATAAAATGCTTATAAATTCTTATTCCTAAAAGTCTGCATAGGGTCATTTGATCTTCGATATTACAGTTATTTTTAGTCATTTTCTTGCCGTTGTTGACATCATACAAAGCCAATTTGGAGCAGTGATTCTTATTCGGATTCCATCTGAACCCTTGTGGTCCATGTGACATTATCGGGGTGCACAACGATGAGCTTGCATTATATGAGAAATATTTGAAAAAGATTTCACAGGAATATGCAAGTTCGGTTTAATGATCTCTTCTTGAGGGATATACCAACTTGTCTTACAATTCCTTTTGAGTTTAATGTTGCCGATGAAGACATTTCTTTGTAGGATATCCTCATTGAATGATGAATCCCGTGGTTCGGCTACGAGCTAAGAATCTTCCCGGAGGGAAAAATGAGTCCCTTGGCGGAAAAGGCGGTGTAATCCACAAAGGACACCACGTAGAAATAATGATGATAATAGTTACAGCAATGGTACCAGCGATTGTTGTCCTCACCAAAGATATAGTATACGTGGCATTTTTTTTATTGAAGTTCGTAAAAAATATAAGTTACTAGCAGCATGGCCCGGCGTTGCCCGTGCTTGATTCAAAAATCGTACGACTCATACAGCAATCGCTATAACTTGACTTAAAATATTTTTGCCCTTCCTTGCCTTTAAAGGAGTGCCCTTTTCCGTGCTGATGTTGCTACATGCCTTACCTCTTGCCTATCTCACACTGCGAATTTTTTTGAAGCTCTATACTAAACATTAAATCTGTTACGAAAAAAGAACTAAACAAAATGAACACAAAACGATCAGCTTTAAAAAAGGACTCGTAATTGGAAAAACCGAATGAAAAAAGAATGTTAACAACAAATACATTTCCACACCCAACTCAGTTCTGCAGAACCAGAATCAACGTTGAGTTTAAGCAAGCGAATGAGCCAATTGGAGTAAAGTGCCATGCAGATTTAAATTTTTCCCACTTGTGACGAATGCAGCTATCGATTTTTTTTGCATGCTTGTATGCTAGTTAACATTCGTGTCAGTCAGCTGTTGGCTCTCACGCTGACCAATAGAATCTGCCTGCCTATTCGTGGCAGTCAGCTGTAGGCTCTTACTCTGGCCAGTACAAAATGACCGCAAACTACATGAAAAGTGCCGTAGAAGCATGAAAAATCGATTATTTCCACTATCGATGGGAGTTGGGAAATGCAAAGTCTGTCTTGGCCTTCCCGCTAACTAGGAGCATGTGCCTGTAAAATTGCGGCCGTGCATTCGTCACACACACACACACACACACACACACACACACACACACACACACACACACACACACACACACACACATCCTGCCTTTTATAGATAATTCTATTTGTAGAATTTTTCTCTGATACAAGACATACATACCTATCAACCAACCTATCTACATTTTATATTTTCATGACAATTATTCTAATAATCTTTCCTCATTGGTACCTCAACCTTATGAATTCAAGCGTACTACAGGAATGGTAATTAGGTCTCAAAGTTTAATCGTTGAAATATCTAGATATAACCGTAAGTTTTATTTTAATAGATTTTTTTTTATCTCCCACTTCTCTTCTGTGGAACACTCTCCTGGCTTCTTGCTTCCCTGCCAAAGATGATTTTCAAAAATGGAAATGCAACATCAATCGCCATCTTCTAACTTCTCCAAACCTGTTCTTTTGCGAATGGCATATTTATAAATGATCAGGACGGATTATGACGAGAAAGAATTTTCTGTCACAATACAGTGAACCGACTTTCTTAGCAGTAGACCTAGCAATTGATTCAGTATAATAACTCAATTTCATGTCAGTAGAAAACGTGATCACAAGAAGCTGCAAAGAGTTTCTCATCGGAGGTTAGCATCAGCCATGATTATGGAAAGCAGAATAGGTTCTCTATGTTGATTAAATGAAAGAAGTTTTGTTTTGGAGGAGTTAAAACTTACAAGTCATTTCTTAGCCCCAGTTAACTAATGATTGGAGGTCATTTACAAGAGTAACTGATAGTTTTACTTTGTCGGATCTGTCGGACTTGCTACTAAGACATGAATAAATGGTTACGTCATCTGCATAAATATCTAGTTGCGAACTGATGATATCAAGAAGGTCGTTGATGAAGATAAGAAACAATGTAGCTCCAAGGATAGAATCCGGGTGATTCCCACATGAATGTAACAACTATTCGTTATAAGCCTTTCTCTAGACGGAAAAAAATTATGTATATTTTAACGAAAACTGTCAGTCATTTATCTGTTTCCTTGACTGAGTTGACAATGACATGTAACATACAACGTCATTAAATAAATCATTCAGTATCTCTAGGTTTGTTTGTTTAGCGGCATATAAACACCTTATGGGTCATTTAATGATGAAATTTAATTTCCTTGGGAGCATTAGTAATTTCTGTTACAAAAAATGTATTGCTGCTAATTTTTTTTCTTTTTTGTTACAACGTATTGCTGCTAATTTTTTCTTTTTTGTTACAATGTATTGCTGCTATTTTTTTCTTTTTTGTTTCAAGGTATTGCTGCTAATTTTTTTCTTTTTTGTTACAATGTATTGCTGCTAATTTTTTCTTTTTTGTTACAATGTATTGTTGCTATTTTTTTGTTACAATGTATTACTGCTATTTTTTTTCTTTTTTGTTACAATGTATTGCTGGTAATTTTTTCTTTTTTGTTACAATGTATTGCTATTTTTTAGAAGCACAGTGCTTTTCTTGCCTTTCAAAAGCTGGTGCAATCACCCATTTCCATTTTATTGTTCAGTTTTTAACTCTTCAAACAGATGATTTTCTTCATAAAGAGGCATAGTCCAACAAAAGCAATTTCTGCTTTTCTGTATTCCATAATCTATAATCCCCTGGAAGTTAGCATCAGTTATTCAGACAGAAAAGGTTTTCTATGTTGATTAAATAAAAGCAGTTTTTTTTTTTTTTTTTTTTTTTTTGGAGGCGTTAAAATTTACAAGCCATTTCTTAACCCCAGTTAACTAACGATTGGAGATCATTTACGTGAGCAATTGTCAGTTTTATTTTGTCGGATCTGTCGGACTTGCTACTAAAACAGGAAGAAATGGTTGCGTCACCTGCATAAATGCTTATTTGGGAACTTGAAAATTTTTTTAACATTAATAGTATCGCATATTAAGATAGACCTGCAAATTTCTCATGTTAAAGATTGCATGAAGTCGAGAGCTTTTAATTTATGTTTCAAGATGAGTAGAGTTATACTGAAGATGAGAATGAGCATAATCAAAATGTTACAAAAAAATTAATAAATACGATAGGAGCTTGGAATATGAAGTTATACTATCCAAGTCAAAGGGGAAGGAAGATCCTGATTTTAAATCTCCGCTGCCTCGCGGTCATATCCAAAACACGGAAAAAGCTATGGAAGTAAATACTGACAGAAAACCCGGAGTGAACCCTCCAAGGTGGATGGCAGTCAACACTGAGGATTTTTCGTGCAACTCCGGCAGTCAAATCGGCATAAAATGTAATGCCCTGTATTCTTTTGGATCTTAATGGTACAGCCGAGAGGGTGGACAATGTAGTTTGGACAATATACAGCCTCGACATACCATCGGCAGTCTAGGAGAAGGACAAGTCTGAATTCAAACCACCTGCTGCCTTTTTGGTCTTACCTCTTTAACTTCTGTGAGGAGGAACGAGATAAAATCAGTATCCCGGGTGCATAAACTAACCGGCAAGCCACTGCACTATTTTGCCTTGAATGTCACATGAACTACGGCAGCCTAGGAGAAGGAAAAATCTGAATTCAAACCACCTGCTGCCTTGTAGGTCTTGCCGCCTTAACTTCTGAGAGGAGGAACAAGGTAAGCTGAATATCGCCGGTGCATAAACTAAGCGGCAAGCCATTGCACTATTCTGCCTTGAATGTCACATTGAACCATAGCAGGCTAGGAGAAGAAAAAGTCTGAATTCAGACCACCTGCTGCCTTGTAGGTCTTGCCGCCATTACTTCTGAGAGGAGGAACAAGGTAAGCTCAACATCGCCCGTGCATAAACAAACTGGCAAGCCATTGCACTATTCTGCCTTGAATGTCACATTGAACCATAATTGTTTGATGGCCGGGAGTTGTGAGGTCCTGAGGCACAAAATGCGCAAACTGACTGAATGAATGATGAGTGATTCAAGTCAATCAGAAGAATAATACTGTGTTGGGAGCAGTTTAGTCATAATAAAAATATATACGAAGGCTATCGACGAGAAAGTGAACGCAACACATTAAGCGATAATGGGAATTCGCCTCATCCCCACCTCATGCCAACTTTCCCTTCTCAAGATTTAAGTAACTGATCTTAAGATTCAAATAACTGAGAATTTGTTTTAATGAATTCAAAGACCGACGTGAACTGCTAGTAAAACTTAATCTATTTTAGAAGGACATTAAAATAATCATGAATATATACTATGAAGAAACCATCTGCATGCTGACAGAAGATTGAATCAAATACACAAAACTATATAAGTTATTTTTATTTAACCTTATAAATAATAAATCTTAAAATTGCAGTAACAGAGCTCACTATTAACGTAATATAACTTAAGATTCGAGTGACGGAGATTAAGATTTAATTAACAAGTATTAATATTCAAATAACAGATTTTGAGATTTGAGCTAAATATGTTATGATTCAAATAACAGTTTTGATGGCTTAAGGAATATAGGTTAAGATTCCTGTGTCGTGCAAGCAAGTTGATGTTTGGAAGCGTTTGGCCTATGAAAAAAAACTAACAGAATTTCGAAATTAGAGAACTTACATTCCTGCTTTGAATGCCCACAGATTTTACACCTGAAAGTACATTGTCGAATATTTACAGCTTCTTAGTAAAAAAAAAAAAAATAAATTAGCAAATCGATTTTTTTTAAGCAAGGTGGTTCATTTTTTTTTAGTTCGTCACATGGCAGAAAATGATCAGATCAGGAAGTGAAACAACATACATACTTATCTGAAGGTATGTCTCACTGAATCGATGGTTACAGCCGGCTACACTTAAACTCGGTCGTGATATGCTTGCTCGTAAAATGTTCCTGTACAAAAACTACAAAGCAACGCCAATCAATAATTCTTATCGAAATACAGCGTGTTCGAAAAGCTTCTGAGAACTTTTCTAATCGTATTCTTTATATTTCAGATTTCACCTCAATATGGTTTTTACAACTAAAGAACGTGTGTCTCTCGTCGATCACCAGAGAAACTGCGCGATACACAGATTTGGTGCGACAGCATTTTGCTGATAAGTTTTCAGATACACCTGTTACACATCGCCAGGTAATGCTATTGGAGAAATTGTTGGATATTTCTGACAGTATGCAGCAGAGTCTAAGAAAAGCATTACGAAAGTTAGCACAACAGAAAGATATTGGTCTTGAAATCTCTATCTATAAAAGGCAGGATGTGTCTGTGTGTGTGTGTAACGAATGCACGGCCGCAATTTTCGACGGGTTTGCAACAAAATTTACATGCAAATGCTCGAAGTTAGCGGAAAGGCCAAGATCAACGTTGCATTTCCCAACTCCCATCGGTAGTGGAAATAATCGATTTTTTCATGCTTCTACGACAGTTTTCATGTAGTTTGCGGGCATTTTCTTCTGGCAAGAGTGAGAGCCTATAGCTGGCTGCCACGAATAGACAGGAAGATTCTATTAGCCAGCGTGAGAGCCAACAGCTGACTGACACGAATGTTAACTAGCATACTAGCATGCAAAAAAAAAATCGATAGCTGCATTCATCACAAGTGAGAAAAATTTAAATCTGCATGGCACTTTACTCCAATTGGCTCATTCGTTTGCTTAAACTCAACGTTGATGCTGATTCCGCAGGACTGGGTTGGGTGCGAAAAAGTATTTGTTGTTAACATTCTTTTTTCATTCGGTTTTTCCAGTTACGAGTCCTTTTTTAAAGCTGATCGTTTTGTGTTCATTTTGTTTAGTTCTTTTTTCGTAACAGATTTAATGTTTAATATAGAGCTTCAAAAAAATTCGCAGTGTGAGATAGGCAAGAGGTAAGGCATGTAGCAACATCAGCACAGCAAAGGGCACTCCTTTAAAGGCAAGGAAGGGCAAAAATATTTTAAGTCAAGTGATAGCGATTGCTGTATGAGTCGTACGATTTTTGAATCAAGCACGGGCAATGCCGGGCCATGCTGCTAGTTGCTAATAAGGCCGTCAGATAAAAATTAAAATACATACCAACTCTTCAAGTGAGTAACAGAGAGTGGTGTTCAGAAACACAATAAAAAGGACTCAAGCCTGTATTGATGCTGACAGGCGTTACTTTGTTTGTAATTTTCATTCATATTCTCCTCCTGTATCCTATACTGAAACATGTCGCTTAATAAAAATATAAGTGCATAGTGGCTTTCCGAACACCATGTAAAAAACGAAACCCCGAAACGAAACTGTTCTCTTATCGACTTATAATGGGGCAACTTTCCTAGCAGCAGACCTAGTAATTAATTCGATATAATCTTTTAGTGGGAAATTTTATCCCAAGAAGACGCAATGGATCACTCTACTGGAGGTTAGCAACAGCTACGATGATGAAAGATAAAAAAGGCACTCTAATTCGATAAGAGAGCAGTTTCGTTTTTGGAGTATTATACATGGTTTTCGCAAAGCCACTATACACTTATATACACTTTTTTTACCTTTCATCATCGTAGCTAACCTCCACTAGAGTGATACATTGCGTCTTCTGATTAAAAAAAAAGAAAAAAAAAAAAAAAGGAGCCAGTACGGTACTGCTGCGCAGAGGGCTTCCTAGACTTGCGTCAACCACCAGGACTGATGAGTTCTCTCGATGAAATCAACGATCATGCCTCCTTGACTAAAGTGATGCTTCAAGTTGGGGGACATCGGCTGTGGTTTGAGGGATAGGCACCACCAAATTTACTTACCCAAGACACGACTCGCTTGAATGAACGCCTATGCGGCTTTCAACTCATATTAGAAGAAACTGGTCAGGTAATCGGTTTTGCATTTGCCATATCATATGAGCAAAGTAGCAAAAGTCTGGAAGGAATCATAAGGAATCAAGTCACTGCCATGGGTAGCCCAAAATCCTGACATGAATCCAATAGAGCACATTTGGGAGTACCTTGACCGAAGACTTCGAGAGCGTGCACCCAAAATCATGTCAGTGGCAAACCTTGAAAAAACAGTGCTAAAAGAGTGGCAAAATATAGCTCAGACGATTGTTGATAACCTGATCAAATCCATGAAAAATCGAATACAAGCATTGAAACTAGCACTGCATATGAGGAGGAAACTAATCAAATAATCGGTTTTACAGTAACCCTACAACCACACATGATGATGATACAAAAATTTAGGTAATTTGCTCCTGAAAAATATTTACCTATCCTAACACCTCGTTTACAGAATCTTCCCGCTAATATTTGCACACCGACTCACAATATGTAATTCTTATGTGTGAGTGGCAAAAGCTGTGGCTAATTGCTTTTCAGCAAAGTATTAAGAATAAGGAAAATCACGCCGGAAAAGTGTACTTAGCTGCTATGTAATACCGGGTCACCGATCAGGCACTGAATGCTGGACAATTTCCTCATAAGAAGAGACTTGAGTCAACAGAAACAAAATAAGAAGGACTCAAGCCTGTATTGATGCTAACGGACGTTACTTTGTTTATTATTTTCATTCATATTCTCCTGTATCCTATACTGAAACGCTTAATAAAAATATAAGTGTATAGTGGCTTTCTGAACAGCCTGTATAATACTCCAAAGACGAAACCGCTCTCTTATCGAATTAGAGTGCCTTTTTTACCTTTCATCATCGTAGCTGTTGCTAACCTCCAGTAGAGTGATCCATTGCGTCTTCTTGGGATAAAATTTCCCACTAAAAGATTATATCGAATTAATTACTAGGTCTGCTGCTAGGAAATTTGCCCCACTGTGTCGCGCTAGACAATCTTTCTCTCCAGAATCTATCTTTCGTATTTATAAGTCTACCATTTGTCCGTGCGTTGAGCATTGCTGTCACATATGGTCCGGTGCTTCTGCTATATATTCAGAGCTTCTTGATAAAATACAAAAAAGAATCTGCAATATTATCGGTCCTGATCTAGTATCTCGGCTTCAATAACTTTCCCAGCGCTCCTCCGTGCTTTTTCTATAAATACTTTCATAATAATTGTTCTGATAAGCTTTCCTCTATGCTGCTATTTATTTATGAATTTAAGCTCAGTGCTAGATTGGCAGATAGGCCGTATCATTTTACAGCTGAAATGGATAGAAGCAACCGTAACTTCTATGCTAGTTTTTTCTTCTATGACACTTCTTGCTTGTAGAATTTTCTTCCAGCATCTTGCTTTCCAGTCAAGATTAATCTTCAAAAATTTAAATGAAATGTCAATCGTTATCTTCTGTCTTATTAATTCCTGATATTTTATTGTTCTCACTTCCTAATAATGTTTTATTTTTCTCATATTTTTCACACAAAGTACCTCCTTGCATTTTAACCTTGGGGATGAAATGATTAAAAAAAGAAGCCAGTACGGTACTGCTGCGCAGAGGGCTTCCTAGACTTGCGTCAACTACCAGGACTGATGTGTTCTCTCGGTGGAATCAACGATCACGCGTCCTTGACTAAGGTGAGGCTTCAAGTTGGGGGACATCGGCCGTGGTTTGAGGGATCAGCTCCACCGAATTTACTTGCCCAAGACACGATTCGCTTGAATGAATACCTCTGAGGCTTTAAAATCAAACAGTGTGCTATGATAAGTTTTTAGCCACCATTGATTACAACAATTTTTGACTTGTGTAATAACGTCTCTTCTTTCTTTTTCAGACAATACCGTGTTAGTATCAAGCTACTCTCATTTATGAACGATAGTTGACTTATATTTTACAATGAAAGTTCGCTGAACTAAGGAAGCTGGTGAATTTCAACAAGGGTAAATAAAAGGATGGCATCAGTGTGGCAAGTCACATAGAGAAATTGCTAGGTTTTTCCAGGTTAATCATCAACGGTTAATATATTGTCAATAAATTTTATGAAGAAGGCCGTTGTCGTGTGGAACAACGTTCAGGAAGACCAAGCATTGTGTCTAAGCGAACAAAAAGGGCACTGAATAGGGAAGTCATCAGAAACCGTCGTTAGAGCGTCAAAGATGTCGCCAACAGAATGGAAATGTCGTGATATACGCTGAGAAAGACTCTGAAATAGCTAGGCTATCAAAGAAGAGTTGCAAGAAAGAAGTCCATGATTTCAGAGGTTAACAGGAACATTCGTGTGGACTGGGCGAGAGAATTCGAGAGCAAAGATTATGAATTTTGGTAGTCTGTAATTTGGTCAGATGAAAGTAAATTCTGCCAATATTCGAATTCGAGATGAGTTTATGTTTGGAGAAATCAGAATGGGATTTTAAATACTGATTGTCTGCAGGCGACCGTGAAACATGGAGGGATTGGTGTAATGGTGTGGGGCGCTGTCTGGTTTGGAGGGAAATCTGAGCTGATTCTTGTTGAAGAGCGGTTGAATGGTTCAAAATTCTGTCAAATATTAGAGAAAAGACTACCACTATTCGAAACCAATCAGATTGTCAAGAATGTTTAACTTTTTCAAGAAGATGGATTGCCATATCATATGAGCAAAGTAGCAAAGGTCTGGAAGGAATCGTAAGGAATCAAGTCACTGCCATGGGTAACCCAAAATCCTGACATGAATCCAATAGAGCACATTTGGGAGTACCTTGACCGAAGACTTCGTGAGCGTGCAACCAAAATCATGTCAGTGGCAAACCTTGAAGAGACATTACTAAAGGAGTGGCAAAATATGGCTCAGACGATTGTTGATAACTTGATCAAATCCAATATGTTATTCTTATGTGTGAGTGGCAAAAGCTGGTGCTATTTGCTTTTCAGTAAAGTATTAAGAAACAGGAAAATCACGCCAGTAACAAAGAAAAGTGTACTTAGCTGCTATGTAATACCAGGTCACCGATATGGCAGTGAATGCTGGACAATTTCCTCGCAAGAAGAGACTTGAGGTAACATTTTTTTTCTACAGAAGGAGGCTGAGGAGACCATGACGTGAATATGGGAGCAATGTCGCGCTTTTAGAGAAAATAGAAAGCTTAAAGTGTTGACTAAAAATCTCCTCTCATTAACCATTCCTTAATGTTGAGAGCTTGGTGGTTGCCAAGAGTGATTTTATTGTAACATTTTGCCAAACTAAACTTCATCAAGATTTTATGTTAACTATATCTGATTAACAGTGGAAGGAAAATGTGATACCGAAATCCGAAGGCACATTGGAATAGCAAAAGATGACTTCCAAAAGCTAAGGAAAGTATTAAGAAACGGGAAAATCTCGTTAGAAACACAGAAATGAGTGATAAACCGAAAGCGAAAGATGTCTTCCAAAAGCCAAGCAAAGTATTAAGAAACGGGAAAATCTTGTTAGAAAGACAGAAAACGAGCGCTAAACCGTTATGAAATATAAAAGTTCTACTATATGGCAGTGAATACCAGACAATCTTTTCCCGGGTGAAGAAGAGAGGATTGGACAACAGAAATAGGGTTCTACATAAGGATGCTGATGATAGGGTTCTACATAAGGATGCTGATGATACAGTAGAGGGAACAAATGAGGCAGGACTAGTTTTAGAGAAAATGGAAACAAAAAGGACACTGATTACAGAAGAGAGAGAGAGAGAGTGAGAGAGAGTGAGTGAGAGAGAGTGAGAGAGCGAAAAAAATTTACTAACAGCTACAAAATTGTGGATAGGAAATAGTGATGAGTCATGATCGTCCAGCCACTGAAGGGACATAGCACATAGAAGAAGAAGAAGAAGAAGAAGAAGAAGAAGAAGAAGAAGAAGAAGAAGAAGAAGAAGAAAAAAAGAAGTAGAAGAAGAAGAAAAAAGAAAAAGAAGAAGAAAAAAGAAGTAGAAAAAGAAGTAGAAGAAAAAGAAGTAGAAGAAGAAAAAGAAGAAGAAGAAGAAGAAGAAAGAGAAGTAGTAGTAGTAGAAGAAGAAGAAGAAAAAAAGAAGAAGAAGAAGAAGAAAAAGAAGTAGAAGAAGAAAAAAGAAGTAGAAAAAGAAGAAAAAGAAGAAGAAAAAGAAGTAGAAAAAGAAGTAGAAGAAGAAAAAGAAGAAATAGAAGAAGAAGAAGAAGAAGAAGAAAGAGAAGTAGTAGTATTAGTAGTAGAAGAAGAAAAAAGAAAAAGAAGTAGAAGAAAAAAGAAGTAGAAAAAGAAGAAAAAGAAATAGAAGCAGAAAAAGAAGAAATAGAAGAAGAAGAAGAAAGAGAAGTAGTAGTAGAAGAAGAAGAAGAAAGAGAAGAAGAAGAAGAAGAAGAAGAAGAAGAAGAAGAAGAAGGAAATACAGCTATTCAGTTATCCATCTCTTGCATTAAGGTAAAATTTGCTTCTAGATGAATTCTTTTAAAAAGTCAAATGTGCTGCCATGTTGGTAAACAAAATCAATCCAAGATCGATATTATTAAGAGGTGTACATAAGACTAAAAAAATCAATAAGACAAAGAGCTGTCGGCTTTGAGTGATAATATCGATCAATAATGAATTGGCAGACAAGGATATCACAACATTTCTTGAAATCCATTATACGAAACATTCAGAAATTTAGGGTCTATCAACAGAAATCATTATATAAAGAGAGAGAAATTTATCCCTTGTTTCCTGTTTAGAATTGGGTTTCCGGTTATTAATCATAGGACGTGTATTGTGGGGTAATACATATCGATTCAGAATGAGAAATTTGAGAGCTGTGTTCGAATTCCAGTCGGGTTCGTTACATTAATTTTCTTCGCAAATACCCATGGGAATGGAATGAATCAATCTCTTCACTCCCAGTTATGCACTGAATAACAAAATAGACTGGGTCCTATAACTTTTTGCTTGGCAATCAGTCTACAGCAAGAACGGCAACCTACTGCAGGAAAATCTGCTTCAAACCTTTATTACGTATGGCACTTAGCTGAGCGACTAAAGTCTTCTCATTCTCTTTCACTCTCAGCAGCCACTTGCATTTACTGGCTTCATCACTTTGCTTGGAACGAATTGATTTTTAAAAAAATGACATATACCAGGTGTGACAGCAAAATTGTTTAAATCGTGTATTAGTAAAATTGTCCAATTATTAGATTAATCTTAAAAAAAGATTAAAAATATCTTACTGGAGTTTTTCGAGGTTTTTATAACAATATTGGACTCTACTTTGAACAATAAGAATGTATTTAGATCTAAGTTGAAATACTGATCTCTCTTGCTGTTGTGATCTCCAGATCCAGTTTTTGTCTCTGATGTTTCCTCCTTTTTTAAACTTATTCACCGTTCTTTTGATGGTTCTTGAATAGACTTTAAAGATTGAATCCAAAGTATGAATGTTGGTACAATTACTGAAGAACTGAATGATATGACTTTTACGACAAATGATGTCAAGATGGCTAAACGTCTGAAAACCTGGAAAAAAGAAACTCAATCAGTTTAATGGTTTTTTAGATATTTTGTGGGATGAACAATTATACCATATGGTGACACTATTTGCACAATTTTGCTGTTACACCCGGTATATATATAACAACAATCCAGGAAGGCCGGTTATTTCATCGTTCAACTGCCACACGACAAAAATTTCCAAATACATAGACCATTACATACAACCGCTAGCTAAGGAAGTAAAATCCTACATCAGAGACACAACAGATCTACTGAACAAAATTAATCACATACAAACAGTACCAGAGAAAGCTATTCTAGTGACTATGGACGTTAGGTCACTATATTCAAACATTAAAAACATCGAAGGGCTGGCCGCCCTTCAGGAAGCACTTACTAAAAGAAGAAAACAGGACCCCCCACAGAAGTCATCATAAAACTCATGGAGCATGTCCTTACATTGAATACTTTCAACTTCAATGGAGCACACTACCTTCAAATAAGAGGTTGTGCCATGGGCACCATTGCAGCTCCATCATATGCCTACAATATTCATGGGAAAATTTGAGGAAACCCATATCTATCCAATCATTGGTAGCGACTGCGTATTCTATGCAAGATATATCGATGATATATTCTTTGTATACACGTGTAGTGATGACAAACTTACCCAATTCCTTATGACCCTAAACACAGTGCACGACTCAATTAAGTTTGAATATGAAAATCCACAACATCAGTAACATTTTTAGACACCCGCATTTACATAGATGAAAACAGGAAACTACAAACGACACTACACACTAAAATCACCGACACCCACAACTATCTACACTTTAAGTCTTCCCACCCTAAACACCTCAAAGCGAACCTTCCCTATTCACAAGCACTTAGACTCAGAAGGATATGTTCCAACAATGAAGAATTAAATAAACACATTGAAAATCTGGAGCATCAATTCACAACACGTGGCTATAAACAACACCTGATCAGGGAACAAATAAATAAAGCAATTTCCACACCTAGAGAAGACATCCTAATATACAAGATTAAAAATAAATCTAGCCGCATCCCTCTAGTAACCACTTTCAATCCCACTCTGCCTCCACTATCCCAAATAATCAAACGTCGCTGGGAAATACTACATCTCAAACCAGACCTAAAAAAACTGTTTAAGGAACCCGGCCTTCTTGCATATCGTAGACCTAAGAACCTAAAAAGAAATCATAGGTAGTAACCACATTTCAGGGGACAAAGTAATCCGTAAGGAACTGAGAACAAAAACAACAGGATTTTCCCAACCATGTAACAACAAAAAGAAGTTTATGTTGCAACCATATTAAAAACACGAATTCATTCACTAGCTCAATCACTAAATCTACTTTCAAAATCTACCACGATTCTAACTGTAGAAGTCAAAACATAATTTACCTCCTAGAATGCACACTATGCCAGAAACAATATGTAGGAAAATCTGAATGGCCCTTTAACTACAGAATTAATAATTATCGTAAGCGAATTAAATCGACTCCCTATGAACAGTTATTACCTGTAGAACAACATTTCCGCCTAGAAAAACACGATTTCAAAACCCATGCCAGATTCACTATAATTGAGAGAATAGAAAAGTTCAGAGCAGATAACATTAGAAAGATTTTAGAGTTCCATGAAAATAAGTGGATACAACGTCTAAAAAAACACAATACCCAGCCGGGCTAAATCATAAATTTAACAACATATAATAGTAACAATCAACAAATCAAAACCTACCCACATTTCTCACCCACACAAGACAGACATGCTTAAGGAGGAATGGAGGCCTCACACTTATACACTCACCCACACGATTATACACGTACGCACACCATACTCACTCACTCCCCTAATGAGCCAAATGATAACACACACCTACAGCAATACACACGCTTACACATATCATACTCACTCACCCCTAAGAACCAAATAACACACACACAAACACTAAACAGAGACACATCCCTCACCAGGTCCAATAAAACTGTCAAACTGACCAGAGAATTCAGGATAAAATGTATCCATCCAGTTCTTATCTCAAATAACAACTTAAAAGAAGACTGTTTGACCAACACAAGGAATGTTAAAAGATTCATGTGAAAAAGATAAAAAAATAAAAAAACAAATGAAAACTACAGACAAAAGTTCATTTTCTCCAACAAAAGACATTCATTTCTGTAGTTCCTTGCCAACAGCAAGCAGAAATATTTCGCCTCCCGATGATGGCCATTTCGGTCGAAACTAGTCGAGGAATCTAAATGGAATAATAATAATAATAATAAAACGAAAGAATATTAATCTACAATCCAGTGTGTCTAATGATTTTAATTTTTTAATTTTTTAATTTTTAATTTTCTTATTGTTCAAAATATAAATATATATATATATATATATATATATATATATATATATATATATATATATATATATATAACGACAAAAAACGGTTGCAAAATAAATACTTATTCATTAGAGGACGAAATGCGCCGTTAAAGAAAAATCCTTTTGTCTTTATTACATATATTTTGAATGACCCATGTCCTTTGTACTTACATGAGAAACAATATATTACTAGGTTTATATATAAAATAAAAGTTTACTAAATCAGGGAAATTAAGTAACCTTTTTTGCCGTCATAGTCATAAATTTTTCATAAAAAAAAATGTAACCTCATATACATACTTAAACTTGATGTTAAAATAATCCTTCGTAATATAGTGGATTCTAATACATTTAACTGTTCTTAAAAAGAATATAGTATAATAAAAATTAAAAATGAGAATAGTTCAAATCGTAGTTAAATAAAAAGTATTATGATCTGAACACCCCCGAAAATCTTTAAATTCATAAATGGAAAAAAAAAATTACCTTAAGAATTTTTTTACCGTTAACAATAATTTAAAAAAAAAATCCAGACGACATGCATTCAACGGATGTCAGTTTTCATTGAAAAATACATCCCTACCCCTTACCAAACTGTAGCTAATAACTGATACAATGATACTGTCATAAGGAAAACCTAGACATTCCTTGTCCAATTGAAGTAGAATATTCTGTAACCATGGAAACGTGATTTTAGCTGTGTCTTTAAAACCCAGTAATTTTTAAAAGTTACTCCAAAATTCACTTGAGGATGAAATGGAACTAATGCTTTTAATTTAATTGCAAAATTAATTCGGGGCTTTTAGCTTCTGTTTTGAAACATGGTTAGAACTGTGTAGCGGAAAAAACATATTTTAAATCAATTAATTTATAATATATATATATATATATATATATATATATATATATATATATTCATACACGTTTCATTAAATAATATAGACAAGTGTTGTCTGTTTATTTTATGTAAATTTTTTTCGTAACGTCTGATAAGTTTAATAACATTATCGTTGAACGAAGAAAGAAATTCATAATATTGATCCATATTTTTTTTTAAATACAATCTAAGATTTCGGCTTACTTAAGCCATTAAGCTCATTTTTAACTAAATTTTAGTTAAAAATACAGATGAAATAATTCAACTTCAAAAACGTTTCCAAAATAATTCTGTCCTTAAACTCACATATGAACTCAATACTACTAATAAAATCCCCTTCCTTGACATATTGATAAACACAAATAATAACAAATTTACTATTTCTCCATACAAAAAACCTACAAGCATAAATTCATGTACACTTAACTACAAGAGCGAATGCCCATATTACTACAAAATAGCAATTATAAAGAATCTAATACATCGTGCAGAAACTAATTCATCCACCAAACAGATTTTTTACAGTGAGCTAAAGAATATAAAACAGACACTTATTAATAATAGCTTTCCAAACTATATAGTCGATGAACACATAAGATGCTTTCTTAGAAATCTCAATACTAAGCAAATTTTACATAATACTTCTTCTACTGATCTCAAACATATTAATCTCCTATATCGTAATCAAACGCATACTAATTATAAACAAGATGAAAATATACTAAAAAGTTTAGTAAATTCTAATATATCAACTACAGATCCTAGCAAAAAAATTAAATTAATCATATACTACACTAAATCTAGTATATCCAACTTAATACTTCGCAATGATTCTTCTCCCCCGGTTAGGGATTTTCAAAAAACCAACATAGTTTATATATTCAAGTGCCCTTTGGGAGAGTGTATCTCTAACGAATTAAATAATATTTATGTTGGTCACACCACAAACTCGCTTTCACGACGCTTGACACTACATTTTAATGAAAACTCTAACATTTTTAGGCATTTAAAACAACATGCCTGCCCGCACACACAATTCCGTAAAATACTTGTCGAAAACACAACTATACTTCGACATGAAAACAATAGACAAAAACTAAAAATCCTTGAAGCATTATACATCAAACAGTTAAAACCCAACCTAAACAAAATCAACTATGGCATCTCTACAAATATTCTTAAGTGTCTATAATTGGTAACAGAAGCCATTGGTTTATACCAACGGATTTCCATACTTCATACTTCTCCAATTCACTCTCGTGTGCTTATGTGTGACGTCATGAGATGCGGTGCGATTTTCGCTTCTAGCGTCTTATATGCGCGTGTTTATCGTTGCTTAGAAATCATCTATGTAAACAATGACAGACTATCATCACTGTTTTGTCCGTATATTGCTTAACATGTTATAATTGACATCTTTGATAATGGCTTAAGTAAGCCGAAAGCTTAGATTGTATTAAAAAAAAATATGGATCAATATTGTGAATTTCTTTCTTCGTTCAACGATAATGTTATTAAACTTATCAGACGTTACGAAAAAAAATTACATAAAATAAATAGACAACACTTGTCTATATTATTTAATGAAACGTGTATGAATGAAAAGATGCTGCCTAAATACACACACACAATATATATATATATATATATATATATATATATATATATATATATATATATATATAAATGTATATATATGCAGAGGGTCGTTTGGTGACCTTGTGTTTCTCTGTATTCGGTCCTTCAAAAAGTCTGGTTGGTTCTGAAAGCCTTCACCACTATAATCAAATCATATCCGCTGGTGTCTGGCTGTTGGTTCCTAGGAACTGAGCTGCTTGATTCTCATACGTCGAATACGACGGGAGAGACCATCATATATTGTTGTGACCTAGAAATGAGGAATAATTGAAAATGAAATGGTAATATATATAATATCAACAAAATACAATACTCGCCAGCGCCGTGAAGTAGGTAAACCACTGCTAGTGTCGAACGTATTCATGAAGATTGGGACATATACCCATTAGTGTTCATAAGTACGGTATATAACATATATATAACAGTATATGGAGGTATAAGATTTTATTAATACTATTATAGGGACATAATAAAATTGCATATAAAAATCAAGAAAGAAAGGGAAGAAGAGCATAATAAAATAAATCACGGTATAAATCTGAATCGAAAAAATAAGCAATAAGCCCTAATTACGTGTTTGTCCTCGATTTGGTCCGAAGAGCGAGGATCAAAAACCAGTTAGTCTCTATTTTTGTTAGTTTTTTCTTTGTTATCTTTACGGTGATATATTTCATTATTCTTGGTCTTCTTCTCCTTGTTATTTTCTTGATGTCTAGCCACACTGATGAGCTGTGAAACAGCGAAACAGTCTGTCTGTGGATGACGGTATATATATATATATATATATATATATATATATATATATATATATATATATATATCAGTCAGCTATATTATGCATTATAAATCTGCCTCGTCAGTCATGTATCGAAAGATACATGACTGACGAAGTAGATTTTTCCCGCAGTAGGTGAGTCATTTCTTTCTGCAGTAGACCAGTTACCGTCCAAGGCTATAGAACCCGGTCTGTCCTGCTATTTACCCATAGCTGGGAGAGACAAAGAGGATTCATACCATTCCCAAGGGTATTGGCACGTAAGTGAATGTAATGGATTCGACTGGAATTCGAACTCGTCTCTTCGAGTCCTCAATCCTAACCGCTATCCAGTGGAGTAATGAATTTTTATATATACATTTTTAATAAGTCCTAAATTGATAGAAACACCTTGGTAAGGAGAAACATTGCTTTGACGCAATCCCTTTATAATGAGTCTTTTCCTTGATGCAGACATTTCATGATAGTGAGAATTATTGTCTTGATCCGAAGGCTTTAATCCTTTAACCTTATAACAAAGAGAAGATCAAACTGACACAAAGAATTTGGTAAGGAGGATCATTGCTTTGATTCAATCCAATTATAATAGAGAAACAGAGCTTTGATCCAGTCTTTTCATGATAAAAAATAGTATCATTTTACGCCAATCACTTTGATGATAATATCAACAATCTTCAGTCAATCTAATCTTTGTTTTCCTAAATGAACGACCTTCCCTACCCATTCCCTATCACAGACTATTTTCATTTATGTATTTTCCAAAATCATTTCGATATGGAAATATTGTTGAACCATAACTGATAATAAGATATTTTATTCCATTATCCAGACCGGAAGCGAAATTTTTCTTTGATATCAAATGATATTTTTAATGGTTAATTTCCAGATATTATATTCGCGTCTTTTATAGGTTGTTTTTCAAATCCTTACAGTCGAACACTTCTTAAGCCACTCTTTAAATATACCTGTCTCCATGACAGGGAAATAATAAATAAATTGAACGGAAGTTTGAAGATCGTTTTAAATCTCTAAAGAATCCTTTTTCTGTCTCCATTAGTTTCCGATATTGCCTTTCTGTGAGATGATGATGTTTCATCAAAACAGGAAATGAATTAAAGTGTCAATATTCCATCATTCATGGCTCTTGCGATTGCCAGCATAGCAATTAGGAAGTCTTGCAAGTAACTCATCTCGTTTACTGACACTCGTCGCTTTTACACGTCTTCGTGTTTACCAACGAGGTAAATTCCACTAAAAAAAAATAAGAGTCTGTAAATTTTCCAGCGCTGATTTTTTATTATTTATTTTTAATATGCGTTAACTCTCAAGTTTTCAAAAAAAAAAAAAAAGAAAGAAAAGAAAGAAAGAAAGAAAGAAAGAAACAAAGAAACAAAGAAAGAAAGAAAGAAAAAAAAAGAATTACATCGAGAATTTTATCATAACTTATTCTGATTGGTTTCTTAGGGCGTACATAAGTTACGCCCCGTCAATACCTATGAAATAATAGACTATTCCATTTTGATAGCGAGGAAAAACGGAAAAAAATATATATGAGAAACGCTGCTTAGTTTCAATGAGAAAAAGAAAGTTACTCAGTTAATACAACTTTTACGCCCTGTAAATACCTATGAAATAATAGACTATTCCGTTTTGATAGCGATTAAAAACGGAAAAACATATGAGAAAAGCAGCTTGGTTTCAATGAGAGAAAGAAAGTTACTAAGTTAGCACGACTGTTACGCCTTGCCGATACCTATTAACTAATGGACTATTGCGTTTTGATTGCAAAGAAAGACGGAAGATGCATATGAGAAACGCTACTTGGGTTCAGTGAGAAAAAGAAAGAAAGTTATTCAGTTAGCACGACTTTGACGCCCTGTCAATACCTAATGAATAATGGACTATTCCGCTTTAATAGCGAAGAAAGACGAGAAAGACATATGAGAAAACGCTACTTGTTTTCAGTGAGAATAAGAAAGCAAAATCGTTATTTATTTAGCACGGCTGTTTACACCATGCTAACACCTATTAAATAATGGACTATTTAGTTTTGATCGTGTGGAAAAAAAGAAATGACATATAAGATACGGTACTTGATTTCAGTGAGAAAATGAAAGAAAGAAAGAAAGAAAAAAAGAAAGAAAGAAAAAAAAGATAGAAGTGTTTAACGTCTGTTTCAGTGAAATAGCAAAAGTTGTCAATTTCAAATCTTTTCATTTGTACCCCCTTACTTCCTAAAATAACGACCAGCATTCATATTTATGACTGTTATTGCAATATTTTGTTAAAGTTGTTAAACTCAAATAGTTCAGGATGCAATAGGGGAATTTCTTCGGATATTTTATTGTCGTAGAACTCGCCATGAGCTTATTCAATCATTAACTAAAGAATTATGATTCATCGGAATATGAAAATAAGAAAAATCGTTAAATTTTTTTAATACAAATTACAAATCAGTGATACCAAAATCAAACAAATACAAAAATTTAAATATCTTGGAAGCGTTCTGACAGAATTCGGAACTGGATAGCCAAAGATGCATTCCAAGCAAAGCAAAGAATAAAGAGACAGAAAAAAAAGTCTTTAGAAACATAGAAAAGGGTACTGAACTGATAGGTAATATCTGTCCTCCTGCCTGGCAGTGAATGCTGGACAATCTCAAATGAATCAAAAGATGAAGAGGATACTTGTAGTAACAGAAATATGGTTATACAGAAGGATGCTGAGGATACTATGGACCGGACATGATGTTTTAGAGAAACTGTAAACAAAATGAAAACATAACATCAATAAAAGGCAGTTGGAATTTTTGGGGGTACATAATGATGAAGGTGGTTGGGTTTGAAAACTGTGATACTGACAGGACAGTCTGGGGACAAGGCGGACAGTGAAAACAACGCATAACTTACTTCACGAGCTTGAGTAAATGCATAGCGCAACAGGGTTTAAGAGAGATAGCAAACAGACAATATTTACTAAAAGCTACAAGAGACAGGGAGTTGTGGGGAGCCATCATTGTCTACGTCCTGGAGGGACACTGCGCATAAAGAAAAAAAGAATTTCTAATAAATAAATAAAAGCCTGTGTGGCTGCCGTAACGGGTTTTTCAAACAGAAAATGGAATCAACGAGCCGAGTTCAAACTCCGGCTTCTTCTGTTGTATTCATTTTCAAACTAATATACTTGAGAAAGAAATCTTCTCCCTGCTTAGCTATAAGTAATTAACAAAAAAGATGGTACTCTCTAGCAATGGATATCGGCCAGTGTAAAAAAAAAAAGAATTCTGAATTCAAAAACTTGACTCATGGGTATGACGAAAACGACAGCTTCTGGTCAGTAGATTGGAGGTATTGAGGAATACGAAACCACCTCTTAATTGCTGTTGTTCCTAGGTCTACCCTGACCTGGGGTGGTAGCACCTGTTAGCGTCCTAGCTATGGGCAAAAGGTGAACCCCCCCCCCAAACAGAAGCAAGATACTATGAAAATATAAAAATCTATTTTTATAGTAAAACTACAAACAACAGATTTTTCTATAAAAATGTACCAACAAGATTTACGTCCTGGGTAAGACGATAAACTACATCCAACAGCAAGGCCTCTGTTAAAGAGGTTTTGAGGAGCGTGGAACCACCTCTTAACTGCTGGTGTTCCCAGGTCCGCACAGACCCAGAGTGGTAGCAACTGTTAGGGTCCTAGCTATGGGCAAATAGTTAAGCAACAAACCAGAGTCAAAACACTATGAAAATGTAAAAATAGGTTTTAATACCAGAAATACTTTGTAAAACATTATTACCAGCAATAAATTTTTGAAAAAAAAAAATATTACCAGCTATAAATTTTTTGAAAACAATGTTACCAGAAATACATTTTTGAAGAAAAAAATATTACCTACCAGCAATACATTTTTGGAAAAAAATATTACCAGCAATAAAAATTTTGTCGGCATTAAATAACCCATTGAGGTTGATATACCGTAAAACAAAATAAACCAGCATAAAAGAACTTTCATAGTTTAGTTTAGTTTAGTTTTTCCTTCCGCTTGTGCTGTTAGGCGTCACGGGGAGACACAGTCGTCCGTCAGCGGCAAGGCTAGTGGCCTGGAGGAGAGATATCTCGTGGGCTCTGAGAGTGTCTGCCACTGAGTCGCTCCAGCGTCTTCTTGGTCTACCTCTCGCTCTCCAACCAGAATACCTGAGAGTGTATACTCGTAGGGCTGGTTGGTTGATAGGCATACGAGTTAGGTGTCTGAACCATTTGATCTTCTGTCGTTCGATGTGTTGTATAATTGGTATTGCTCCTACCATATCTCTTATTACCTCATTACTGATCTTGTCTCACTGGTTTTGTTCACTGCTTTCATCAGACAGTGGATTTCGAAAAATCGACTTATAAGTAAAGGTTAAACAGCGAAAAATAAAGCCGAAACTTGAAATTGACGTGGCATTTTTATAATAAAACAAATAACAGGTTTATTTATGTACAGTAAAAGTACTAAAAAGATTTCGTTCAATTCAAATTTGTTCATGAGATTCTGAATTGAAAAATGGTAAATATATTGTTTGATGAAATTAATGTCGAAAATAAAAATGTATTTTATTTTTATTTAATAAACTGAATGAAAAACCTTAGCTAGCCAATATTAGTTTAGTTCTTAGTTTTTCCTTCTCCTTGTGCTGTTAGGCGTCGTGGAGAGACACAGTCGTCTGTCAGTGGCAAGACGAGTGGCCCGGAGAAGAGATATCTCGTGGGCTCTGAGACTGTCTACCACTGAGTCGCTCCAGCGTCTTCTTGGTCTACCTCTCGCTCTCCAACCAGAATACCTGAGAGTGTATACTCGTAGGGCTGGTCGATTGATAGGCATACGAATGAGGTATCTGAACCACTTGATCCTCTATCGTTTGATGTATTGTATAATTGGTATTGCTCCTACCATATCTCTTATTGCCTCATTCCTGATCTTGTCTCGCCTGGTCTTGTTCACTGCTTTTATCAGGCATTTCATCTCACAAATGATCAGTTTCCTCTCAAGGGTTTTTTGTTAGGGACCATGTCTTGCACTGGTATGTCAGCGTTGGTAGGAAAAAGAACTTTCATGACATTCTTAAATCAAACTGTATTCCAAACTTCAACATAAAATACCCATCACCGCTTACTAGTATATGCACAAAAGCTGAGCATCATCTACCATATATTCAATTGTGAAAGCAGAACGACATATTTTTATTACTTCACATATCCCAAGAAGACTACATTAAATCGGCATTTAATAATCTATAAGGAGTTGTCGTTAAACAAATTACAAAACAATCAAAAACTTGGTGACGGCAACCAGAAACCACTGACATATCTTCCCCTCCCACACCACAAAAAATATGGTAACTCCCAGATAATAAAGAAGCATAATCAATTGGAAGCCTTGATCCCTGACGTCATGATGAGAGAGGGGGCTTTAAAAAAAACGGGTTAAAGAGCAGAGCAGATTTTAAGCAACACAAATATGGTTCTACAGAAGGATGCTGAGAATACCATGTGAGAAACTAGGGATTTTTAAAGAAAATGAGAACGAGAAAGACACTTGTATAGATCAGAAAGAGACATTTGAAATTTCTGGGATAAATTATGAGGAAAGAGGGCTTGAAGAATTTAACACTCACAGGGCATATTGAAGGCAGAAGGAACAGAGGGAAAGAACTACTTTACAAACTTACGTAAATAGATGACAGAACAGCGTCTGGATAGGATAGCAAGGCAACAAATATTGCTTAGAGCAACAAAGGGTAGGAAGTTGTGGAGAGTCATGATCGCTCACATCCTTATTCTCTCCGTATTCCAGTTGTAAAGAGGTAATTCAACTTGGACAGACTTTTTTCTTTCTTGAGAACCGCTACTTTGTGGAAAAGACTCCCGCGTGAGTGCTTCCTTGAACGCTATAATCCTAACCACTTCATGTCAAGAGTAGATTGTTACCTAGCTTGCATATCTTCATAATCATCACTTACTACTTCCTTTAATATTTCTTTATTAATTGTTCACCAATATAAGGCCGAAGAGCCACTCAAGATAGAGGTTTAGTGAGTGAAGTTGTCTGAAGTATGGGTGGGAGTTAAGTGTAGATTACGAAAGAAATTGCGATGATTTCTCCTAGTGTACGCATCATGGTGGGTTTTTAAATGTAAGTGTCTAAACTGGTCAAGTTAATGATTGTAGCTCGTCAGAACATTTTCCATGGACATAGCGATAGAGTAGCGAGAACCTTGTGACGTTTCGTCTGTGAGGAATTCATCTCATCAGCTATTCTTCTTCGTCTTCCATGTCTCGCGTCCCTTCAGGACATTGGCGATCATGGATCTCCACAACTTTTTCTCTTGTTAGTTTCTTGACAGTTGTTCTCTCTTTGCTAAGGCCTCTGTTATAAATTCATGACGGTCGTCTTCGAGTATAGAATCCAGAGGTTAGCAGTGATTATTTCGGAGACAGTAGGAAAGCGTAGTTCAGGTTAGCAGTGGATATCGCAGCAAAGTAGCAGAGCGTAGTTCTTCCTTCTGTCATCTTCGCCTGACAAGTTGGCACTGGTCATTCGGGTAGGGTAAACAAAAATGGCCGCCTTTATACACGACGGATACAATGTTCTGCGGCTTCTGATTGGTTAACCTTCTATTGGTGGACTATAAAGCGAGTGAAGGCATTTGGACTAACTCATTAGTTATATATAGTCATACATATACACAAAAAACTGTAACAGCCTCGCCCGCTTTTTCGCCATCCATTCACACAAGCTTGTCAGGTAAGTGTCTCGCTGCCTTCCCCTATCTCTCTTTCCCTCAGTATTCCCCATGCGTGTTAATTTTTCCAAGCCTTCTTTCCTTATTATGTATCCGAGGAACTTGAGTTGTCTTTTCCTGATTCTGAGTAGCGTTGTTCTCGTTGTCATTTTTTTTGTAAGACAAGCTTCTTGCTTGCTCGATCTGTCCAGTATCTCAGTATCCTTCTGTAGAGCCATATTTCTGCTGCTTTTATTTTATTTATTTTTTTCTCAACTTTAGAGAAATTATTCAACATTCACTGCCATATAAGAGGATGGTCGTCAGCACCCGTTCGTATCCGATCATCGGGATCGTCATTCTTTTTCCTTATCCTTCCTCCCCTCTGGTGGCAGTGACGGAGATGGCTCGCAAATACTCTTGGGAACGGTATTTATCAACAACTCCTCCTCCCAGCTGTGGACTGAAAAGCAGAGCAGACCGAGTCTTATAGCTTTGTTTGGCAACCGGAGAAAGAAACAGCAACCTACTGCGGGAATAACTTCTGCCTAGTCATTCATGGCATGATCGCCCAAGCATGTATCACGTATGGCACTTAACTGAGGAATATCAGGGTATCAAATTGAAATCCAATTTGCACCAATGATAACAGAGTTCCCACTTCTCGCCATAGCTTATTTATACAGCGAATTATTTATATTCTCCTTATGTTTTTTATTACTTTGGAATCGACATCATGGCGCTGTTCTGCTATAATTATCGGCAAAATTGTTTTTCCACTGATTGTTTATTTCTCATGTGAAATCCTTATACTATTGTT
>CAHIKZ030000026.1:860000-912500 GCA_903632075.3 Acanthosepion pharaonis
ATACAGTTTTTACACACTTTTGAGGGGTAGTTTAAGTTGATGTAAGGTTATATATATAGAGAGAGAGGGGAGGAGTATGTCAGGCACAGTAGAAATTAGAGGGGAAAAAGAGAGATAAGAATAATTTTAAATCTATTATTATTAAGGTATTTAAGAGTAAGGGAAGGTGGTTTGGACCAGACATTGACCTTTTTAATAAGTCGTCTCATAGGAAACGAGATGATATATATATATATATATATATATATATATATATATATATATATATATATATATATATATATATATATATATAGTGTAACTCGGATATCAGAGAAAACCGGATATAAGAGACTTCTTCTCCGGTCTCGGCAACTCTCTTATATCTGGGTTACACTGTATATATATATATATATATATATATATATATATATATATATATATATATATATAAACCAATTTATGATTGTTTTTTACGACTCAAGTTTTTGCAGCTTATTTAAAGCTAGGAAATATTTTTAGATTGTAATCATTTTTGGGAAAAACGATGATTTTCATTGATAAAAATTTTATTAACTAACCCATTGGCAGGGAAAAGAGGGGGATTCTTATGGGTAAGTAGCCGAGAGGTAAGAAAGAACTTTTGCTTCCATGAGAGCCGGTTTCGATTCTCACCATGGTCGATTTGTCAGGAAAGTGACTTCTTGATGTCGTCGGTCTGGGAGGGATGCGATCCTAGCGTGCGGTACCTTTGGGAGTTGTATGAAAACAATACCACGCGTTGACCCAAGCCTTGTGAGGGAAATTGAGTAGACGGAGCTATTTGGGAGGCGTCGATGGCTGTGCGAGTCACAAGTCATCGTTACCAAAGGTTTGAGAGTGCTGGTCTTGTTTACACAGTCGATCATGCCAGATAAGGTGCTCCCTCCCAGAAACTGTAACTAAGTCCCGGTCAGCATAGTTGCAGTATAAACTCAATTTAGTCTCTGCGCGCGTTGGTGTGTAAACTGCTCTCTAAAAGACAGAGTAAATACCTAGTCTCTGTTGGCGTTGAACAAACACAAATATGCCTTAGCAGACGATCGAATAAGGATTGGTTAGCCGCCCTATACAGGCAGGCATCCTTGGAAACGAGCGGCCAGCCATTATATAATATAGGAAATAAAAAAAATGAGCAACTGAAGATGGATTTGTTTTTTACAGCTTATCTACACTTTGCTGGTTATTTAAAGCCAGAAAATATTTTTAGATAGTAGTCATTTTCTTGGAGATAATGATGATTTTTACTGATAAAATTTCTACTAATTAACCCATAGCTGTGTGGAGAACTTATTAGAAAGCGCTGACTATCGCAAAAGCGTGAAACCTAGGGTCGCAAACTCACATCAATCCAACCAAATATATATATATATATATATACACACACACACACACACACACACACACATATATATATATATATATATAAGGTTAATGGTCAGAGTTGAATTAAACCAAGAAACAGTAGTATAAAAATGTTCAATACACGTGTGAAAAAATAGAAATAAAAGTAAAAATAACATGTAGAGATGTTAACTTTAAAAATCAGGAGTTCAATTAAAATAAACCTTGATTTCGACCGGACGGTCTCGTCAGGCGATATTTATAAAAATGACCACCTTAACGCTTTATTTAAAAATAAACCCGCAAAGAACGCTACATAATTACTTTTCAAAAATAAATTTACAGGCGCATGACGATCGAATATCGGATATGTGAAGGGACTGGTCAATGTTTCCACCTCTTCTTGCTAGCATTGATGAACTCAAGCTGAGAACCACTTGCGCGCTGGATAATGTTACCGGAGTCATGCTACAACGTGTTTGTCAAGAGCTTAACTACCGACTTGACGTGTGCCGTATCACAGACGGTGTACAAAATGAACACTTCTATAATAAACTTATGATATTCAACATCTAAGCTGTTCAATTTCATTGAGATGGACTTAGTAGCTTTCAAGATAATTGCTTTTAAAATGATGCCAATTTAGTAAAAATAATACCCTACGCCGACAGTACGACGCGGAGTTTCATGCCTATTGCAATCTTCACGTTCACAAACCACAATACTTGAAAACAAATGCAGCAACATTCGAAAGTGCTATATATGATATAAAATAAAAATAAATATGAACTTTGTTTAAATTTACCTATTACATAAATCACCTAATTCAGAAATTTGAAAGAAAATAAAAAATTTGATAGAGAGAACTTGTCGATATTATTCAACCAAATATGTCTGAAAGAATTATTGCTGCCGAAATACACCTCATATATACTCGACTCTCCCGTCGATTTTCGATTTATGAGGGTCAAGCAGATCAGTTCCTAGGAAATCGACAGCCCGACAACAGCACATGAGATTTAATTATAGTGGTGAAGGTTTCGTGCAGGACCATCCACACTTTTTGAAGGGCCGAATACAGAGACCTGGTGCACTACGTGTCACAGGGTCCCCCAACGACCCTCCGCAGGTTTTGAATTCAGAGTTGTCCTTCTCCTAGACCAGTTACCATCCAAGGCTATAGAACCCAGTCTGTCCTGCTATTTACCCATAACTGGAGGAAGAAGAAGAGGATATATATATATATATATATATATATATATATATATATATATATATATATATATATATATATATATATATAATCTTAAACACTACTATTCCATGGTCATAATTTATTCCACTGGAATCGTAAATACGATCAATTCATCAGACCTACAAATTCAAAATTTTTTGAATTTGTAGGTCTGATGAATTGATCGGATTACGATTCCAATATATATAAATTATGACCATGAATATTAATGTTTAAAACTTTTTATTATATCTTACTCTGTCCTGGACATTGAGTTCTACCTGGATTCTATCCTCTTGGAATTATTTTTTATACAAATATATATGTATGTATGTATGTATGTATGTATGTATGTATGTATGTATGTATATATATTTATATATTTTATATATATGATTGCATATGTATGTGTATATTTACCATTAATATTATCTATCTATCTATCTATCTCTCTCTCTCTCTCTTTCTTAAATATATATATATATATATATATATATATATATATATATATATATATATATATATATATAAACTGAATTAAGAATCACGTGTGTTCAGTTATTTTCGGTCGTCGTCGTAATCTTTTAGACAGTTCGCCGGCTTATCACTTAAACCTCTTAGTCGGCTTGTTAGGAAACCATTCTCATATATGGTAAATTGGATTAAGGTATAGGTGTGTTTCTGGGGTGTCTGTAAAGGGTTGGAACCGGTTACCAGGGGAGGTATGGTGAGCAAAGGACCGATGGGGAGAAACCGATCGATTGCCTCTGTTTTCTATTTAATTTTCTCTGATCCAGTTCTTGAACTGTCTTCCCGTCTCGAAGAACATAACGATAATAGGCGAACACACTGCAACTTATTTAATTTCTGTTGGTGGATCTCTCTCTCTCTCTCTCTCTCTCTCTCCCCTATCTATCTATCTATCTATCTATCTATCTATCTATCTATCTATCTATCTATCTATCTCTGTCTGTCTCTTTCTTTTTACACCAACACGATGTAAAACTACTTCCGATTGGATTGAGTCAAAAATAATTTCTGTTTTTGTTTATCAAACTTATACTTTAAAGAAAAAAAGTAAATTACATTCTATTCAATTATATATCTAACATTATTCGCAATGACTTGTGACCGCTTATCGGGAAAATCTTCAATACCTTTTGAATAAAATTTCACAGGTTTTATTCTAACATTGTTTCGAGTGCTCAAGAGCCACCAAGGTAAAGGTTAGTGAAAAAGCTGAGAGATATTAAACGTAAGAGCAGGAAGTAGTAAGTGATGATTATGAAGATATGCAAGCTAGGTAACGATCTACTCTTGACATGAAGGGGTTAGGATTATAACGATCAAGGAAGCACTCACGCAGAAGTCTTTTCCACAAAGTGGTGGTTCTCAAGAAAAAAAAATCTGTCCGAGTTGAATTTCCTCTTTACAACTGGAATACGGAGTTAATAAGGATGATTCGGCTCTGTGGATGAAACATGGCGGGTCTTAACACTAAAAGACTGAACTAATCGAGGTAAAAGGAAGCTCATTTGAAGATTCGCCATGGAAACAGCGAGAGGCTTGCCACATTGCGTCTATTAGAAAGAGGGTGCGCCGTGTAAAATAAATCATCCACAGAAAGGTCACGTAAACGACCATGAAGTCTTTCAAGGCTGTGCAAAAAAAAAAAAAAAAGGAAGGACTGTGCAGCTCCAGCCCAGATATAGCAGAAATATTCCACTTTCGGTCTTAATCTGACCCTAAAGACAGAAGAGATGAGGTACTTTTTACATCTTTAGCGATGGATCAGACATACGTGTTCCACTTGAGGTCTGGAGTAAACCTAATAGCAAGGACCTCTTAATTGCTGTTGTTCGCATGTAACCCCTGACCCGGAGTGGTAGCACCTGTAAGGGTCCCAGCTATGGGCAAATAGTGCACACCCAGACAAAAGCAAAAGACTATGAAAGTACAAAAATACATTTTTATTGTAAAATTACCAGCAATACGTTTTTATATAAAAAATATTTACCAACAATACTTATTTATAGTAAAATAACCAACACTACATTTTCTTTGTAATTGAAGGCATACAACTGCGTTCAAAATATTTAAATTTCGTCGAAGAGGTTGATATTCCGTTAAACAAAAACAACCAACCATTATTGTAAGGAACCTCACTAAGAGAGCCACCGATCATCGTAACTGGAGGAATATGTTAATGGTCGGTTTGTCCCCCACTGAGCAGTTTGAGCTAGGTCAGAGAAGAGATCAGCTTCAAGCATTGATCATCTTAATTTTTGAAGGTGCTCCCATAAACCGTAGTATCATCTGAGACAATCTGATCATCTATCAACAATGTGAGAATGTTCCTTGGTAGATCGTCAATAAAAACAGAAGAGAATGTCGGACCAAAGAGAGAGAGTGTGTGTGTGTGTGTGTGTGTGTGTGTGTGTGTGTGTGTGTGTGTGTGTGTGTGTGTGTCTTAGGGAGACGTCAGCGTTGATCTCATGGGCTTCACCATGGAGCTTCCTGAGAGAAAGAATTTGATTACTGCGTAGACTCCTCCATAGCTGGGGAGTTTTTCTAGCAACCAGTTATGTCACACATTATTAAAAGTCTTTGAGTTATCTAAGCTGGTCAATTCGGTGAAGAAACTAACATGGAGGGCTTCACTCAGGCAGTACATAATGACAACTGCAGTAGACCCAGAGCTGTTTGAGGGGGGGGGAGCAGTGGCATCAGTAGATTAAACCCAGTTCCAAAGTTGATGGAACTGCTGGTAGAATTCGGGCAGTGGAAGGGGGAAAAATAGAAAAATAAAACAAAACCATTAACTCTCCGGTGTGCCTAAACATGTTTAAAGTATTTTAAACTGTTTAATTCTAAACTGTTTTAAAACTGTTATTTTAAGGGCGGTGACATTTCCCTTAAAATAAAACCCAAAATGTGATGACCATCAGTGTGATTATGATGCTTTAAAAGTTGACTACTGACATTAAAAATCCTTCAGTAATGTTAGTATTTTCTCTGAAACTACGCCATTGATTTCATGTTCAGGTCATGGTATTCTCACCATCCTTCTGTAGAACCATATTGCTTCAAGTTTTTTTCTTTATCTGTGAGAAGATTGTCCAGTATTCATTACCATATGGGAGGGTCGATATTATATAACAATTCAGTCCTCTTGTCTGTTTTTAAAGAATTTTTTTCTTAATACTTTATTTAGCTTTTGGAAGGTATTTTTCGTTATTCCAATGTTCTTTCGGATTTCAATGCTGAACTTTCTATCCTCTGTTAAAAGACTTCCCAGATGTTTCAATTGTATTTGTTTGATCTTTCTGCATGTTTTGTTGTTTCTTTTGCTAACAACTCTGATTTCTCTCTTCTTGCAATTGATAGTTATTCCTTTCTTCACGCTTTTCTTTACTACCTTCTATAGGAATTCCTGTAGTTGCATATCTTGTGCTGTTAAGATTGGGGCTGCTAATTACTGAATCCTTGTAGTGTAACAGTTCACTGACCATGTTTAGACGTTTAATTGTATGAAACTGAAGGATGGTGATTTGAAGGTACTGCAAATTGGATAATTAAAATTCTCAGAAAAGCAGGTTGAATGGCTGAGAAAAAATGAAAAAAGAAACGGATTAAAAATTATATTTTAAGACAAATAAACAGTTCTAAGGATAATTGAACCTAGAATTAACTCACCAGGTGTCAATAAATTGAGTAAAACCAAGGTTACACACCCTATCCATTCCCCAATAGGAAGACATAATACGTCGTCCGAATTTCTTTGGCCCTGAGAAATTAAATTCGAGGTTTGTTTACATTATACTATCTGTCCAAAATGTGTAGTCATAAAAAAAAAAAAAGTGACCCAAATTCTTCGGGACAAAGAAAGGATTTTGTTGAGTTCCTAAACTTGTTTATGTTCATGCTGTCTGCAACATTATTTTTGTAGAAAGAAAGAACAGATGATTCTAAACAAGGGTTATTAACTAGATCTCCTAATATTAAGACATTCGGGGTGGGGAAATTAGATATATCAGTGTTAAATTTTGGGAGCCTGTCATCTATATAAACGAGAGCTCACCGAGTTCGAAGACGCAGGGAGACGCGCCAAGGAAAAAAAAAGTTGTCTCGAAGCTGCCTGGGATTGAATCGTAAGACAGCCATCGCTAAAGAACACACCCGGAAGAGAACACACACACACACACACACACACACACACACACACACACACACACACACACACACACACACACACATAACAAAACCTGAGTGAGAACCGACTCGTTTATTATTACTTTAGTGTTTTCTACTAGATTTTTAAATCATCATCCTGCAGTAGAGAGCTTTATTTATAACAGAAATATTTTATTTAGCAGTTTTTCGTCATATTCAGTAAACCTGTTGTGCATTTTTGTTGTATCCTTAAAGAGGCTACAAGCAGACAAAGGTGGTAATCGAGTGAAATGAACAGCAACACGGGCGTAGATGAAAGAAAGAGAGGTTTCTTGTAAAAGAGAATACACTACTGAAAGACAGAGAATCGGTTAGTAAGCTAGTAATTCCCGAAGCAAGGGTATCTACCAACCGCACCACACAGTCAGATGTGACACAAGGCCGAATTTAACGTGGTATACCTGATCTCATAGACTCGGCCAAATATCCCCGGTATAAAACGGAGTCTGGTAGCTGTTTTCCGAGACGAGACTCTGCCCTTCGAGATAGCCTCGTCTGAGGATCCTCTCTGCTCGGATGCAGAAAGTTTGACCAGCGCAGCTGGAGACGAATCTCCAACTAATTCCTGAAGCATGGTTATTTACCTTACCTCTCCGCGAGGTAGGATGTGGCACAAGTCCATTTTTTAATGCGGGGCCAAACCGATCCCGTAGGCTCGGGCTAAAATTCCTCATAGGCCCCGTATACACGGGGTCGGCTAGCTGTCTATCACCCAGACGAGACTATGCCCTTCGGAGACGAATCTTCAACTGATTCCCGAAGCAAACCCGCCAAGTATATCCTGTGCAGACTAAATATATCTAGTGTTATAGTCAGTCCACAATAGTCGATAGGGAGAGTGGGGCATTTCATTACAACAATTTTATTGAAGGAGTTCTTATTCCAGCCTTGATACTAAAATGTTCTTTTGACGCAAAAAGATAGAATTTATCACAGTCACAGATAGGAAATACGCAATTTTATCTGTACTACACAACGTACATAAATATGCCAATAATCTTCGCCGTCAATCCCAATATCGTAAGATCTTGGGAAACTCGAATCAACCCCATTGAAACGACACACCGGGCCCAACTGAGGAGGATCAAGATAGCCGGATGACCCGTATGGTCGGTATTACCCAACAAAACTAGCGGTGCTAGCGTCTGAGGAAGAAGAAGGGAGGCAGAGACAAGAGTGAATTCAGTAAATTATTTAACCGATACAGTAAGGAGAGAATTAGAAGTCCTATTCTACATAGAGTAGAACTTCTAATTCTTTCAGAATCGCCTCATTGTATGTTAAATAATTCTGGTGAGAAGATACAACCTTATATTAATCCCCTTTCTATTTTTTGTATAGTTACTGAATTCATTTTCTATGCGGTTTCAGGTCAGTACAGGTTCTGGATTATTCTAATATCCTTCCGCAATATATCAAGCTTACCTGGATTATTCTAATATCCTTCCGCAATATATCAAGCTTACCTGGATTATTCTAATATCCTTCCGCAATATATCGAGCTTACCTGGATTATTCTAATATCCTTCCGCAATATATCAAGCTTACCTGGATTATTCTAATATCCTTCCGCAATATATCAAGCTTACCTGGAGTATTCTAATATCCTTCCGCAATATATCGAGCTTGCCTGTATTATTCTAATATCCTTCCGCAATATATCGAGGTTACCCGGCAGTTAGATAAATTCGTTAGATACGACAGCAGTATGCCTCGCAAAAAAAGAAATAACCGACAGCAGAGGACCAGATTGCAATCAAAAGATAAATTTCACAATTTTTCTGCCATCCCACTCACTTAACACTACCAGTTCTTTTTTTAAAATCTTGGATCCAACAGGACTTATAAGACAAATACATTACCATCTATATATAACATTATATAGATTCCCGAATCAAACCCGCCAAGTATACCCGTCAGTCCACCCATCCTTCACACCCTCTAAACTTGACCGATCAAACCAGATTTTGGGGATAATTGCAAGCATTTAATGGGGTCCAAAGTACAGTTGGTTTTACTGAGATACGTAGGTTAGTACAAACAATTTTCATTAAATGTTTTGAAAAATTAAAAATGTTATTATTTAATGTACAAAATACTCCCACTGTTTTAAAAACAATTTAATGATTAAAATGGCAAATACTTATTTAATAAATATGCAATATTGTTTTTTTCATATCATTTCCTTAAGGTTTTATATATACAAGAATCCAGTGTCCAGTTCGCCCTGCGCTTGAGAGGACTATAAAAAAATCCCAAGGTCAACCGCTTCAAAATGTTGGAATTTGACCCCAGAATGAAATATTTAAGCCTCACCGGTTGTATTTTGCATGTGCAAAAGTAAGAAATCCTGAAGATTTATTCTTCGCTGTTAAAAAATAAAAATAAAATATTGTTTACCATGAAGTCATATAAAATGAAATGAAATTAAAGAAATAATTAAACAGCGAAGTAGGGTTTTTGTCAAGGTATTTTTTAAACGAATCAGCTTATTCAAATTTCATTGGTTGGTTTGCGAAATTGAACGAAACGAAGCGCTTGCAAATCTCAACGAAAAATGTCTGTGAGGATTGCAACAAGCGTCAGCGTGTTGCAAAAAAAATGCCAGTGAGCAAGAAAAACGTAATTGAAATAGGCCAAAATATTTTAAATTTGAGAGACGAAAAAAATATTATATTTACAGGATATAATGTCTACTTAAAATCCAAATCTATCAAAAAATATATTTAATACTCAGAAAGTTTAAATAACATGCAAACCATGAAAAAAGCCGTACACGAAATCAGAGGAAACCCTGATAAGAAAGCTGATAAATCTAATATTTTACTTATATTAAATAACTAGCTTACAAGCCGCCCTATCGGGCGCCATTTCAGTTAGCACCTGCAGAGGGCTCTTGACTGAATTGTTTAAGAGTTTGAGAGTCCCTAAGTCTTTGCATATTCTCAGCATTGGAAGTTCTCCTGACTGCCGTTTGATCTGGGTTTTCATTTGCATGGAACTTTATTTTCCTCGCTGCAGCCTTGGCTCCTTTGATTGCAATCTGGTCCTCTGCTATCGAATATGTCTTTTTTTGCGAGGCATACTGCTACTGCATGTGATAGGCAACAATAAACTATAAAAGAACTCAAAATTGATCGCTGCATTTAAGTATTTCATTAATATTTAAGCTTACCCTTTAAAATTTCAACAGTAATTCTTCCGTCGCCATTTTAATTTAAAGAAATTTTGATGTACGTAGATCCTTACTTTCCTTACAAATAATTACTTTTATTTCATTGGTGACTTTCTCTGGATTTCGCAGTTAATTTCGATTATTCCCAAATTTATTTCCAAGTTATAAAAATTGTTATCCTACAAATAATTTATTGCAAAAAAAAAAAAAAATAATAATACACGAAAAATATCGCCGAAAACAATTGCATTAGTGAAAACATAGGAAGCCACAAATTTTAGGATTACGGATTCGGATCCAGCCCGGAATGTTTTCAGTTTGCTCACGGAGTCGGCTTGATTCCAATAATGGTATGATATGTTGGGCTACGGCCTCTTGGAATAAAGTTGAAAAAAGTATGAGACACTGACATTCGTATTTATTTATATAGAAGAAGATGAGATATTGAAAAGTTAGAGAGTTGTGTCATTTAATGGAAAATATGTTACACACAAATATTTTCGCATTTTGTATATAGAAAGAGAAGATGAGATATTGAAAAGTTAGAGAGTTGCGTCATTTAATGGAAAATATGTTACACACAAATATTTTCGCATTTTGTATATAGAAAGAGAAGATGAGATATTGAAAAGTTAGAGAGTTGTGTCATTTAATGGAAAATATGCTACACACAAATATTTTCGCATTTTGTATAGAGAAAGAGAAGATGAGATATTGAAAAGTTAAAGAGTTGTGTCATTTAATGGAAAATATGTTACACACAAATATTTTCGCATTTATTATATAGAAAGAGAAGATGAGATATTGAAAAGTTAGAGTGTTGTGTCACTTTAATGGAAAATATGTTACACACAGATATTTTCGCATTTATTATATAGAAAGAGAAGATGAGATATTTGAAAGTTAGAGAGTTGTGCCCCTTACATTGAAAAACGTCACCCACACAGACATTTTCGCATTTACTATATAGAAGACGAATATGACAAAAAGTTACAATTTATCCTCAAGGACACGGCTAAATCTACAAACCTAAGAAAAACGCTGCCTGTATTTTACATTACCTGTACCCCTGGAGATAACCCATGTGTGTCGATTGCATCGACAAAGCCTTGATTTTGTATTTTTGCATCTGCATTAGGCAGGTTTTGCGGAAGTTAACTCGTAATTTGGAAAAATGGTAGATAAATACACTATTACTGAGGAAGAGAACATCGCGCCATTTCGGATAAGGGTATGCCATACGAATGAATCACAGACAAAAGTGCGTAATATGGTCACAAGTCTGGGTGAAAGTAATATCTTCAGGTCAGGTAACACTGTACGCTAAGACATGCTTCCGTTGAGGATGTTTGCAAATATCTACATATGAGACCCTCCTAAGTCACCTTAGGAATAAATTTGGGAATAATCGAAATTAACTGCGAAATCCAGAGAAAGTCACCAATGAAATAAAAGTAATTATTTGTAAGGAAAAACTTGAAACTTAAGAAATAACAACTCTCTCAACCCTCCAATCATGTTGCTTCCCAACTACTCCCGCTCATGAACAGATATACACAGTGCATCTGACAAAAAATTCTATGGCACAGAATTTGATTTTCCCTGTAGCGCTAAAGTAGTCTTAATTCACCAAGACTATTCCTGAGTATGACGATAAACTAAATCTAGCAGCCAGGCCTCTGTTCGCGAAATTGGAGGTTTTGAGGGGCGTGGAACCATCTCTTAGTTGCTGTTGTTCCCAAGTCCACCCTGACTCTCAGTGATAACACATGTTGGGGTCGCTGCTATGAGCGAATAGCGGACCCCAAAAGAAAAGACTATGAATGTATCAGAAGCTTTATCGTAAAAATACTAGCATTATATTTTTATATAAAAATTACCAAAAATACATATATAAAGTAAAAATAACCAACAATACATTTTTATGTAGTTGAAGACATACAATGACGTTCAAATTATATTCAGCTGAAGTCATAAAATTACGTATAAAATATAAGGGTTGCGGCGTTAAATAACCCATAGAGGTGTTGACATGCCGCTAAACAAAATCTAACACCAAATTCACTAAGAGAAAATATATAGCTATTAACACCTCCGAGCAATTAAGGCTAGAAGACATGAGAGCCATGGTTTGTTTAACATCATGGCATTTATTATTATTATTATTATCATTTTCTTTGATTTCTGGCGTTTACACATTTCTTTCCGGATCCCGCCCAGGGACCTAAGGTTAGAAATGGCGTCATGACACTTTCCATTGACAAAAAAAAAAAAAAAAAAAAATTACATAGATAAAGCCCTTCGTAAGGTGTGGGCTGTACTTGTCAGAACAATTTTTTGTATCTCCTTGAGGCATGGACTTCCAGGAATCCCTTCAATTACTCTACTGCAATCTTTTCCAACCAGTCCTAGGGCTCCAACTACAACAGGGATTGTTGATGTTCCCATATGCCACATAATACCACAGGGCAGACTTTGTACATTTCCAAAGTCTTAAGGATCCAAGAATGTGGAACACTATCAAAGGCTTCACGATAATCAATCCACGCTGCACTTAGATTCCTGCGTCGTCTCCTGCAATTTTCCAGGATCATTTTATTTATCAGAAGTTGATCCTTGCAGCCATATGAACCTCTTCTGCATCCCTTCTGTTCCAGCGGGAGAGTGCTGTTTGTTTCGAGAAAGGAATAAGTACGGTTCGTCAATACAGACGTGATCAACTTATACGTTGTGGAGAGTATTATTATTATTATTATTATTATTATTATTATTATTAATGTTCTATCTTATCATATCAGCTGCTTGCCTTAAATAATTTCCAGTTTTCCCCTTGTCGATCAACATTTGGCTAAATAAAATATTTGCCATTGTTCCTATACACAAACGTCCGTGCGAACGCACGCGCACACACACACATACACACACAGATATATATGTAATATATATATATATATATATATATATATATATATATATATATATACTGGATGTAACAGCAAAAGTTTCTAAACCGTGTGACAGCATAATTATCCATCCCACAAAATGCTGAATATCTAAAAAAAAAAAAAGTAAACTAATTGAGTTTCCTTTTTCCAGTTTTTCAGATAAGACGTTTATCCATCTTGTCATCATTTTTCGTAAGAATCACTGAAAAAAATCCTTTCAGTTATTCAGCCCCAAATAGAACAGGTTAGAAAGGTTTTTTTTTTTTTTCCGGATCCACCGTCTCCCTAAATGAGCAATAGTGAGAAGAAAAATATCATTCAGGCCTTCAATAATGGTACCAACACTCATACTTTGGCTTCCATCTTCCAAAGTTCATTCAAGAACCATCAAGAGAACGCCGAAGAAGTTTAAAAAAGAGGGAAGAGTAGAGAGGAAAACTGGATTAGGAGGTCACAACAGGAAGTGGGATCATCATTTCAACTTAGAGCTAAAGGAATTTATTAGAAAAGATCCAACTCATTTCATCAGACGTTTGGCACGTGAGAGAGGAGTTTCGGCTATGGCAGTCCAAAGAGCAGGAAAAAAAACTTGAAAATGAAATCGTACGTGAAAACTGTGAGGCACGTTGTTACTCCAGGACAGAAAGTTAGAATGTTAGAGAATGCGAAGATCATCTTCAATAAGTTGTAAAATGATCCCGGAATAATATATATACATATATATATATATATATATTTGAGCTTTCAATGCTTTATGAGCTTTCGAACCTTAGCTATGATTAATTAATGACGAACATATCATTTTCGTTTATGATCGATTTCATCACGATTCTTCTGTTAAGCTTGGAGAGTAATTATTCATTCTTATTGCTCAAAGTAGAGTCTAATAGTGTTATAAAAACCTCGAAGAATTCCAGTAAGATATTTTTAATCATTTCTAAGATACAACGGTTCAAATCTTAATCTAACAATTGAATGATATTGCGTTTTATATATGTAGGAGCTTTTCAATGTATAAGACGTCTTAAAATCGTTTAAAAATCTCCAGCATATTATATACCAAAATTTGCAATTGCTAAGAGCCTAGCATTTTTTACAGCAAATATCTAGGAGCGAGACGATTAGTTCTTCATGTCCTCCCGTCCTATTTGTATTCTGAAAATAGACGTGCGTCATATGAAGAAATGCGTATAACGATTGTTACAAGTTTGTATGTGAAATTATTTCAGTTCCATCAGTTGTGACTATTGCAGAATATATCGTATATTGGAGCATATGAAATTTTGTCTTCGAAATCTCACCCTTATAGTAATTTACTAAGCAAAGCTTAGATGCGGCACAAGAACGAAAATATGGAGCCCCAAGAAAGGATCGAACTCACTACTAGGTCGTAATTGATTTAGCACGACAAGCTTGCTAACTATTACATCACGTCAAAGTGCCTAAATCGCTGCCTTGTAAAATCTGTTAAAAATCTAAAACATGCTAAACGTTGAAGCTCAGTGATGAGTGTCAAGTTTTAAGGTCTACTAATCTTCCATAATGGGGGCTAGACTAAGCTTCAGAAAAATGTCGTCGGTTTTATTGCTCGAACATATTTCATGCTAAAATTTAAGGTACGTCCTATACGCCGATTAGTCAGATAAAAACGGTACTTTTTTTTTCTACAAAAGCTCGAAGGTTGTACTTAAGGACAAAGTAAAGCTCCTAATTTCCCTCAACAACTACACTGGTATTCGTTGCCACTCCCACTCGCTTCACAGTTTCACGGAAAATATTTTATTCATGACGAGAGATTGTTATTTCTGTGTACGTCGTTTTCTGTTTAAGTTTCTTTGATTGTCAAGGGATTAGCTATACTTTTCATTATTCTCCAACAGGCATTGGCAACCTTTTCCGACCAGTGGGCCGTATGAGACATCGCTCATCATAAAGTAATTTTTCGTTGAAAGAAAAGCGAATGTTTTAATACCAGATAATTGTATGCGTAAGCATGTCTTAGAAATGGAAGAAAAAATTGGAATTTTCTTTTTTTTTTTTATTTGGAGAAAAGGTTTCGTATAATATCACTCATGACACCGTGATTAACACACACTGCTGCGAGTTATTTGGTTCTAATGTATTCATTTGAATTTAAATATATTTAAAAAAAATATTTTTCTTCTCATTTCTAAAGCAAAGTATTTTTACACGTATGATCTTCCTTAATGAAAATCGTCAATGGTTTAAAATGTTGATGTTGTTTTTGTTGATTTTGTTTAGCGGTATATCAAACTTGCGTTATTTAATGCTGAAATTGAAATATTTTGTACGTAATTATATACTTTCAGCGTAAAAGGTGTTTTTTTTTTTACATATATAGTTTGTAGATGTCTTATTAGTAATTTTACTATAAAATGTATTTTTATAATTTTTCGGTGGGTGGAGGTATTGCATTGATTGATATTTTGCTGAAAATTCATTTGCATGCAATCTTCAACGAAAAGTTATAAAATACAAGAAACATTGTACTTAATCATTATGTAGAGGGTTTAGTCGATCTGTACCCAAAATGCAACGAGAATTAATAAGTAAGGGACATTACTCTGGCATTTAATAGTTATCTCCCTTTGACACCCGCTTCTTGGAGTGAGAGAGAATGTGAGTTTACAAGTCAGAAGATTATCACTGATAACTCTCTCCTCCAATTTGCGGACCCTAGTTACTATATACTTAATATCTGATATAATGCAAAAAAAAAAAGAAAAGAATATATATATATATATATATATATATATATATATATATATATATATATATATATATATATCACAACGATAAAATCGGCCAATAATTATTTATACCGGAACTCAGGTATACAATTACAAATAATTCGTAATAATATATTAAATTTTGAAATCATATTTATTTTTAGCATATGAATTTTTTGAAATTGTTTCTAAATCTTTGATTGTCTTTCAATCATTCCGCCTCACCTGCTATCCTCTGCCACCGCAACTATGAGGCGAGTCGTACCGTTTGGAAACCACTGCTTTAGATATATGAACAAATAAGGCGTCGATTGTAACTGTCACCAGTAGAGTATGTCAGTAAGGCTTGCATTTATTTCTAAACACTTGCAAATACTTCTGGTTTTCAATCGATTTTTATAGCAATTTTCGTTTCAATTATTTTTTTATAGTAAAATCTTTAGCAATACATTTTAAATACAATCGTCTTATTTAGCTAAAATCATCTAAGTAGAAAAATTTAAATACATGGGAAGCGTTTTAAACAGAGCCGGTGCGTACAACCCCCGGACTCCCGCCCCGACTCTCAGGTCTGTTTGGGGGCTCTGGGGAGTGCGTTGTGACTAGCACTGTCTTATCAACATTTGTTTTTTTTCTACCTACATTTATATACGTTACAAATTAAACTAAACACAACTATTAAACGATGAAATAATTTCGCTGGTATTGACGTCAGTCTGTTTTTACACGTCCAAATCCGTGAATTTGTTTTCTCCATGCTAAATTTCAAAATAATAATAATAATAATAAAAAATAATAATTTATAAAATAAATAAAAAAAAACACTATATAAAATTCACTATTTTTTATCCATAATATTGAATGTGTTAAAATTCTTCAATTTTTTAACAAGAAAAAACTCAAATAGATATTAAAAATTGGCGCCAAACAGTGTATATTTATTTTAGATGGATGATCTATTATGACGTCTCTCATTTGTATTTAGATATATTGCATTTATTTTCAATTTTTCTAGTTGAATTGTTCACCTATATTGCATATGATCCATTATTGTACATAAATTAGGTTACAATAAAATTTGTATTTTATATGAATAGTAGCTTATAAAAATTGGGATGTAGTAGAGGGCGTGACCCCATATTATAGAGGGATGGAGTGCACGAAACCCTTGTACCGGCACTAGTGTTAGGGGAGGAGGAAAAGTGTGACAGTGAAATCTGAAGGCGTATTGGAAGAGTGAAAGATGTCTTAAAATTGCCCAAGAACTTATTTAGAAACAGGAGAATTTCATCAGGAATAAAGAAAAAAATACTGAACTTTTGAGCAGTATCAGTCTTCCTATTCGGCAGTGAATGCTGAACAATTTTGTCACAGATGAAGAAAAGACTTGAAGCAATAGAAATGTTGTTCTTCAGAAGGATGCTGAGGATTACCATGCACGGAACCTGTGAGTAACGACGAAGCTTTAGAGATAAATGAAACAATAATGATGCTTATACTTTGAACCAGAAAGAGAGAGATGAAATTTCTACGACACATAATGAGGAAAGAGGGTTTAGAAAGTGTTGCACTCACAAGACAAATTGAAATCAAGACGTACAAAGGAAAAAAATTGCATAACCTACATAACGAGTTTGTGTAAATGCTTGGTAGAATAGCAAGAAGACAATATTATTATGTAAATGCTTGTAGAGATAGCAAGAAGACAATATTATTATGTAAATGCTTGGTAGAATAGCAAGAAGACAATATTATTATGTAAATGCTTGTAGAGATAGCAAGAAGACAATATTATTATGTAAATGCTTGGTAGAATAGCAAGAAGACAATATTATTATGTAAATGCTTGTAGAGATAGCAAGAAGACAATATTATTATGTAAATGCTTGTAGAGATAGCAAGAAGACAATATTATTATGTAAATGCTTGTAGAGATAGCAAGAAGACAATATTATTATGTAAATGCTTGGTGGAATAGCAAGAAGACAATATTATTATGTAAATGCTTGTAGAGATAGCAAGAAGACAATATTATTATGTAAATGCTTGTAGAGATAGCAAGAAGACAATATTATTATGTAAATGCTTGTAGAGATAGCAAGAAGACAATATTATTATGTAAATGCTTGGTGGAATAGCAAGAAGACAATATTATTATGTAAATGCTTGTAGAGATAGCAAGAAGACAATATTATTATGTAAATGCTTGGTAGAATAGCAAGAAGACAATATTATTATGTAAATGCTTGGTAGAATAGCAAGAAGACAATATTATTATGTAAATGCTTCTAGAGATAGCAAGAAGACAATATTATTTTGAGCCCTGAGTCAAAATTCGAAAATAATTTGTATGTAATGTTTAACGGTAGACAGAAAAATATTTCCAAAAATATAAGCATTGTACTTAGCAAGGGAGAGCATGATTTCATGCCTTCACTTTATCGCCAGAATTCTTTCTTTGTGTCCCAGTCCACCCAAATAAGAAAACCAATAGCAAAACACGAGCAAATGTTTACCCACCGTTCAACTGGTGGCTGGGCATTAATTTATTTTTTCTCTACCACCGGTAAAGCGGTGGTCAGGGCTTAAAGGGTTAAAAGCTACAAAGAACAGGAAATTGTGGAGTGCCATGATCGCCAACGTCCTGAATGGATACTGTACATTGAAGAAGAAATTGTTTTTTTTTGTTTTTTTGGCTAGATGGCTTATTTTTTCTGATCGCTACTGTATCTCTGTATTTTGAATAATTTATATTTTTACCAGACGCAAGGCGATAATGTCACTAAGAAGTGAAAGAGAATGAAAAGGGGAAGCAACCGGTAACCAAATCAAAGACGTGAGACAACAGAAATGTCGTTCTACAGAAGGATGCTGAGAATACCTGACGAGTAACGAGGAAGTTTTAGAGAAAATAGAAACAAAAAGGACAGAATCAGAAAGAGTTAGGTGAAATTTAATTGCTTCGTTTTCTGAAGCTTATCAACCGCTTGCAGATTTTGAACCCGGAAAATATTTTTAGACTGTGAAAATTGTTTTTTTTTTTTTTAGATAATAATGATTTAGTAATACAATTCTTACTAATTAACCCATAGCTGGGGCGAGAAGAGGTGGATTAATATCGATATTCGCGCGCAAGTGAATATAACGAACTAAACTGGAATTGGACCTCTGCTCTCCGATAATAATTCCGAGACCTTATCCATTACCCCACCGGCGCATCCGACCTTACATCACCTGATATTCCCAAGCGGTCATCCATTTCGGTACTGACCAGGCTCGACGTAGCTTAATTTTGGTGAGCATCTGGGAACCGGTGTATCAAAGCGATATGGCCATAAGCCTTGAAATTTCTCAGGCACATGACGATGATAGGAGGCTTTGACACTAGCAGGATATACTGAAGGCAGCAGAAACAGAGAAAAAACAGCTTATAATCGGCTTAAAGAGCCTTGTGTAAATGGATATCAACAGGGACTAGAAGAGATAGCGAAAAGTGAAAATTTACTGAGAGCTAGAAGAATGCGGAAAATGTATAGAGCCAGTTAGGAAACATAACGAGGAAAGAGGGCTTGGAAAATTTGATACCCACAGGGTATTTCGAAAGCAGAAGGAACAGATGAAAACAAAGCATAATATAACTAAGGAGCTTGTGAGAATGGTTGACGACAGGGATTAGGGGAGTTAAAGAAAAGAGAAAATTTACTGAAAGCTAGAAAGATGCAGAAATCGGATGGAGCCACTTAGGAAACATAATGAGGAAAGAGGACTTAGAAAATATTACACACACAGGATATATCGAATGCAGATGGAACAGATAAAAACAAAGCATAACCTACCTAAAGAGCTTATGTAAATGGTTGTCGACAGGGATTAGGAGAGATAGAGAAAACAAAAATTACTAAAAAAAAAGGCAGGAAATCGTGGAGAACCATGTCTATAGAAGAAGAACTCTTGCATTAATTCTTGATGACTGACAATCATTTCTTCCGGTTTTGCAATTCTTCAGTAACAGACTTTGTGTCAAAATTGTAAAATTCAGCGGTAAAACGTTGAAACCAGTTTTTTTTCTTTTTTTCTCTTTCTTTCTTTCTTTCTTTCTTTCTTTCTTTCAGCGTTGCCATGGTGATTGCCATTTATTCAGTCTCCTCTGAACAACCTTCACCTTCTTGAAACATGACTAACACTCTCAAAGAGCCGGCGATTCCAACTTCTGCCATGAAAACAAAAATGTATCCTTTCTACCCTCTAGACATCCTTGCTTCAGATGTTAATAACTTGTATGAGTTTTCTATTGAAATATAAACAAGTATTGAATAATCAAGGCTTTGAATTTATATTACGAGGGGTGTTGGAAAGTTCACGGCCTAACAAAAAAAAAAAAAAAAAAAAACTATTTAGATGCATGGAAGTACGTCAAGTCGAGAAGTTTCACCATTCTTTCTTGTATCTCTTTACATTTTTGTTTACTAATGGTCACCTAACGCAAGGCTCAAGAGTCACTCAAGGTAAAGACTTACTAAATGGTGAGTTTTTCAGTGTAGCTTAGATGTGACATAAGGCCGAAAATATGGGTATCCAGCGAGGATCGAACTCTCTTTTCAGACGTAATTGATCTAACACATTAATTGAATGCAAGAGAGACAGAGGAAAACAGCGTACAAAATACCCCAACGCGCTTGTGTAAATGGTTGTCAGAACAGGGTTTAGTGGAGGTAACAAAAAGACAAAATTTATTAAGAGCTACAAAGGACAGGAAATTGTGGAGAGCCATGATCGCCAACATCTTGAAGGGATACAGCACATAGAAAAAGAAGAAATTGATTTGGGGGGGGGGCTAGGTGACGTATTTTTTTCTGCTCGCCACACTATCTTTGTTAATGATTACGAATAGTTTGTATTTTTATTATTATTTTTGCTTGATAAGCAAGGTGATAATGCCACTAAGATGCAAAGGGATTACTCAGTGTGAAAGAGAATGAAGACTTTAGGAACCCAATCCTAAACAGGAAAAAAAAAAAAAGGATAAACATCTACTCTTGTTCAACAGACTGGAAGGAAATTTGAACTAGGTGATAGGCAAACCTGTAGACTAAATTTTAGATTAAATAGGTCTCGAAAACCTATTTCGAAAGAATTATTTATTTTTAAAATGCTTTTTGTTACTTCCACTAAACCCTGTTCTGCCAATCATTGACACAAGCGCGTTGGTTTTTTTTTGTACGCTGTTTCATTTGTCCCTCTTGCATTCAATGTGTCCTGTGAGTGTAAAATTTTCTAAGCCTTCTTTCCTCATTATATGTAGTATAGGAGAAAAGGAAATTGAACACGGAATAGGCTAGGCTAGGAGTCATTTTGTCCATCACCGCAAGACTCTAGAAAACCAACATATTAACCCAACTATTCAAGTCAAGTACTTAAATAGTCTCGTTAAATACGGGCTTTCATAAGTATATCAATGGCGTCCAACGCCTTTAGTAATGTCTACCTAGTCAGCTATATACAGCCATTTTCTCAATCAATGATTAGAAATCGCTTGAAGCGAATTAATCTATGACTTAAAGGAGACAATCGTTTATCAAAGCTTATAGACTGGTGCTACATAGGCAAATAACTTCGTTACATAACAAGAATCACTGTTGCGTTTTTACGCAACCATTGGTAACAGGTGGTTACCTGCGGTCGACCGATGATAGCGACTGAATGCAGTTGGCGGTATAGGGTTGCAACAAAGTCCGTTGTCGTGGCTGAGTAGACGCAGTTAACTGTAAAGTTTACAAAAAGTCTAGGCTCCGATATAACCAATACCCATTGGGTAGATCTTCCCTCCTCCTCTAATACTCTTTCCCATCATTGTCAATAGGTGGCGTCTTTTATAGGTAACTAGAATCTTTGTGTCTATAAACAACACGTGGTAATTTCTCTTTTTTTTTTTTTTACTAGATTTTTTACAATGTCGCTATCGGTCGGCCGCGAGGTAAGTGAACATTTTAAGTAAAATGGATGACATATGCAACTAGATGATGACTTTCCACACAACCTTAAACAAAAGTTCAGTAGAGAAACTCATATCACTATTAGAAAGAACGATAACATTTAGTAGATTTGAGAAACTGTTTTGCGAGAAAGATTTTATAAATTTTGGTCGACACTAACGCCAACCGTTTGGTCAATGAATGCCGAATGTTTCCTTATAAGGAGACGGCTAATTTAACCTTTACTTCTACTATTAAGGCTTAGGGCAATATCACGTTGAAACATCGGTTCCCGTACGATCGCCTAAGTAAAGCAACGTCGAGCCGAGCCAGTACCTAGATGAGTGATCTTTGAGGAATACCAAATGCGGTAAGCTTGGATGTGTGGGTGGTGTAATAGATAATGGCCCGGGATTGTTAATCGGAGAACCGAGTTCCAATTCCCGTTGATTTAATGATATTCACTTACGCGCAAATCCACCTCGTCTCCGCCCAGCTATGGGTTAATTAGTAAGACTTGTAAATTACGTAGGTAGGTAGGAAGGTAGTTAAGTACGTACGCTACTGTCATTAACTCATAAATAATGGACTATTCCGTTTTTTGGTTCCGCGTTTCAACGGAAGACAAGATATGTCAAGCACGCTTGGGCATCTCGTGATGGTGCAATGGTTAGCGATCTTGTCTCGCTAGAACAATTACAACTGAGTAGTGAGTTCGGTCCTCACTGGGTTGCCCCCTACTTTCGGCCTTATGCCACATCTAAGCTACGCTTGGAAAACACTATGTCAAGCACGCTGTTTGGTTTTAAAGAAAGAACAGAAGACAATGACTGCCTTACGTATTTAATGACTGCAAGATGTAATATCAGCGAACTGAAGCAACGTCGAGCCTAGTCAGTACCTACATGGGTGACCGCTTGAGAATGCCAGGTGCTGCAAACTTGGATGTGCAGGTGGATAATGGCTCGGAATTGTTAATCGGAGAGCCGGGTTCCAATTCCTATTGATTTCTTTATATTCACTTACGCGTAAATACCATTCGAAAAGGTATGAATCCATCTCTTCTCCCTCCATCTAAGGGTTATTTGTTGGCTTTAAGTAAACTTCAAAGTGTTGATAAGCCGTAGAAAACGAATAAAAACTATTCAATCATTTAAATAGTGCATGGAAGAGAAAAAGTGACAAGTTTACAATGAGAAATACATTCCCTTCTTTTAGACTGAATGAAAAATTACCAATTTCGTGTTGAAATTGTTTTTGCATTGAGTAGTGTCATCGTCAGATAATCCAACTCGTCATATTATAACTCTGCTTGTTCCCTAGTTAGTTAGGTAGATAGGTAGGTAGGTATTTAGAGAGATAGGTAGGTAGGTATTTAGATAGATATGTAGGTAGGTATTTAGAGAGATAAGTAGGTAGGTATTTAGAGAGATATGTAGGTAGGTATTTAGAGATATAGGTAGGTAGGTATTTAGAGAGATATGTAGGTAGGTATTTAGAGAGATAAGTAGGTAGGTATTTAGAGAGATAGGTAGGTAGGTATTTAGAGAGATAGGTAGGTACGTAGGTACTTAGTTACACCTTTGTGCAAATTAATTGAAACAACCGCTTTAGTTTCCTTTCTTTCAACATACGATCAGTTTTAGACACACTGGAGTGACAGGGTATACTCGATTTCTATTTGTTCCTCAGATTAGGTCATTTGCAGTGGCGTGCAGTAATATGAATCTATTTTCGGGGTGTATGATGAAATTTGTTTGGACTTTAAAAATATTGCGTCATCCGTGATTGAATCAGATTTTGATCACGTCCAGACAGTATTGTCTTGACTGTCGATTAGTTGTCCTACGGTCATTGTCTACGATGGGCGATACTCCAAGGACGCGTACAAAAATTACAACGCTGCACGAACACACTGGCAATCTTTACCAGTGAGCAAATCAAAGTACTATTGACTGGTCCGGAAACTCTCCTGATTTAAATCCAATCGAGAATCTGTGATCACTCTGCAAGGAACGTCTTCGTGGGATGGACATACGAAGTACTAACAGAGCACTGGGGCATATTTCACTGGAAAAATATGAAAAAAAGTAAATCATAACAGAATTATTCGTTTTATTTTGATTAATTTGCACAAGGCTGTACTTAGTTGATCAACCAATCTGTTACCATTAAATAAAAATTATATAAGATGAAATAGTTGACTTAAAATAGAGTGGAACCTCGGTTCACGAATTTAATTCGTTCCTGAAGCCCGTTCGTAACCCGAACGTAAACCGAAACTATTTTTCCAATAGGAATCAATGTAAAATGGCTTAATTCGTTCCTGGTCCCAATATGATTGCTAATTAAAATTTTAACAATAGTACAAATTCATACACAAATCTAATAAAAATCATTAAACGTAAGAAAAGAATAAATAAACCCAATACTAAATAGATAAAATATAGACGTACACTTCAATTTTACTGTACCTGCATGTAGGAGAGTTGATGGCGTAAGTGGAAGGGGAGGAAAGAGATGTTATTGTTTGGAAAAGAGAAAGGAAAGACATGGTCGTCTCTTTATTTATAAGACTAGTATAGATCGTTGATTTTGTCATATGAAATTGAGTAGAAAGAGACAATATCATCAACAATTGTTTTTCTCTTAACTTTTCTTTTTCCTTTACCAGTATCACTGCTAGCTTCCTTTGGAGCCATGTCTGAGGACTAATGAAGAGAAAAAAAAGGCACAGTACAATAAAATTGGAAAAGAAAAGCACAACACAACACATGAATGTATACAACATGGCGGCCGACTAAGAAATGATTCCGTTCCGGTTAATTCGGTTCGGCTCGATTCCGTAATGTTGTTCGAGAACCGAAATTTTGTTCGATAACCGAGGCATTTTCATCTCGAATTTTCTCTTCGAAAACCAATTTGTTCGACATGTGAGATGTTCGTAAACCGAGGTTGCATTGTAATTTCATATCAAAACAAAACCATTTTTTTATATTTAAGCAATATTTAAATTTGTTAATTATATTTACATTTAAATTATACGTAAAACTTTTGATATTTCTAATTTAGAAGTTTGTAGCCATATAAAGGCTTTACTATTATATAAAGTCTTTTACTATAGTGTATCGTTTTGCCATTGGGCACTCGATTTAAAAATTATGATGTTAAATGTTAACTTTTGACATGGACACAATATCTTGACCGTGTTTTGAAAAATGAAAACATTTTTATAAAACATATATACGACAGGCTATTTCTTATGTAACAGTTAAAATGAAAATGGCTATATGTATAGCTGAAAGCGTTCAAATAAAAAGAACATTCGGACAGTTTTTATATAATTTATCATCTGAAAAGAAAAAAAAATTATTAGATCGCATGAGAAATTCTATAAAACTAAATAAAAGCACCTTGTCTGTCGTATTCAATGATATATATATATATATATATATATATATATATATATATATATATATATATATATATATATATATATATAGTTTATAAAAAAACTAGGTAATTACATGGAACCTTAAAGTATACATATGCGGCCCCTCAAAAATTTCTTTTCATTTTTGTTTCAACTTTTGGAAGTAAAGTCTGATGATCCGCAGTCCTTTAAAAGGGCTGTGGTGAAATAATTTATTACATGGAACCTTAAAGTGGTCTGTTTTTATTTAATATATATATATATATATATATATATATATATATATATTGTTATCAACAAAAGACTGTTTCGCTGTATCACAGCTCATCAGTGTGGCTAGACGTCCGGTTGCATCTAGCTAGGATCGAAACAAGAAAATGTAGATAACCTTTCTATTTTATAGGAGGTAAGTAATTTTCTTCCTTAATGTCACTCATTTGAATTTACCCCGGCATGTCCTTGCTTTACTATATTTCGTTTTTCGATATATCTTCTGCAACAAATAGATATTACAGCTTCTGTGATAAATCCCGCTTATGACAAACAACACAATGCTTAAACGACAATTTCAACATGGTGCAGGCTCAGTTTGGAACTGGTACACCCACTGTTTCGACCATCCATCTTCATTCCCGTCTCCTTTGCAATGTCCGCTGGGATTGTTTTCGCGCAAGAATTCTCTGTCGCCTTCCTTAATTACTTGCTGCCATTAGTTCTACGGTTTTGGCAGACAGGCATCCACCCGGAAGTATGATTCTCGATATGTTGCCATGGAGCCGGGAAAGTGGCGGGATGATTTGATTAGAAGTTGGCAGTGGAAATAACTGGAGCACTGCGCATGCGCGAAAAATATTGAAATAGGTTAAAAAATGGGTTTGGGTTTAATCAAGACATGCGCAGTGGGGACGGCGGGAAAAAAATAAAATGAAGAGTTCGTATAAATAGGAAAGAAAAAGAGAAAGAGTGAAAAGATTAAAAGAGGGAAGTCATCAGGATATATATATATATATATATATATATATATATATATATATATATATGTACGTATGTGTGTGTGTGTGTGTATAAAGTGATTAAGTAGAAATAGATAAAAAGGAATAATTTGAAAGAAAAACAAAAAGAAAATAAATTACAAAGAAACGGTGTTGTAAGAAAGAAAGAAAGAAAGAAAGAAAGAAAGAAAGAAAGATAAAGAAAGAAAAAGAAAGGAAAAAGAAAGAAAGAAAGAAAGGAAAAAGAAAGAAAGAAAGAAAGGAAAAAGAAAGAAAGAAAGAAAGAAAGAAAGAAAAACAAGAAAAGAAAGAAAGAAAGATAAAGAAAGAAAGAAAGAAAGAAAGAAAGAAAGAAAGATAAAGAAAGAAAGAAAGAAAGAAAGAAAAAGGAAGAAAGAAAGAAAGAAAGGAAAAAGAAAGAAAAAAGAAAGGAAGAAAAAAGAAAGAAAAAAGAAAGTAAGAAAGAAAAGAAAGAAAGGAAAAAGAAATAAGATAGATTAAAAAGAAAGAAAGAAAAAAAAAAAAAAAAAAGGAAAAAGAAAGAAAGAAAAAATTAACAAAATAGTGGTGGTGGGGGGGTTTAAAACGTGACATTTATATTTACGTTTTGCTAAGCAGTGATAGACGCCAAGGTTTGAGTATTAGTCAAGTTAGGATTTTAAAACAAATCTTCTCCATTTTTTGGGCTTGGCTTTCTGTCACATTTCTCCTTGTGGTGCACTTAGCCAAACCTTTCTTTTATGCGCTGTACCCCCCACCTCAGGACATAAGCGTTAATGAATCTCCATAACTACCCGTAAATTATTTTCATTATTTATATTATTCGGGCTGTTGTCCATTGTACGCTCCGGCCTTCTTCAGGTGATCACCTGAAAGAAGGCCCTATTATGTTACAAACTCTTTAAGTGGGTTACTCACTGCTCCCCCCCGTTCCTTTTCCCTTCAATAAGAAATTTTCCAATCCCTCTTTCCTCAATATGTATTCCGGAAATTTCAACTCTTATTCTAGATTCTATCTATAAGCGACCTTTTAGTTTCCATTTTCTTTAAAACTCTTTCATTACTCATATACTCAGTCTTTGGTGTTCTCAGTATCAATTTTTTTCATTTTACTCACTGGTGAAATTAAAAGGAATTCTGCTGTAAAATTCTTGGAGTTTTAAGAATAATATGCAATGTTTTATTGCTTCCTTTGAATGGCGTTTTAATTAGTGTACAATTTTATAAAATTTTTGACTGCTATTTTGAAAATAGACAAGAATAAAAAAAACGTGCCCCTTCTACCAATACGAATTAAATTTAGAAAGGCCAGTTACTTATATGATAGAAACGAAGCCATTCATTGTCCGACATTTTTTCTATATTCAGTCTATATTCGAATAAAGAAAGCGGAGGTTCATAACTTTATTTTCGATTGCAATTTTGTAAGTAATCTGAAAACAGAAAAGTGTCCCTTCTTTTACCGATACGACTTAAGTTTCGTAATGTCTGTTTCTTATACAGTGTAACCCGGATATAAGAGAGTTGTCGGGACCGGAAAAGAAGTCTCTTATATCCGGGTTTCTCTTATATCCGGGTTTGGTCTATTTTGTTTAGGTAAGTATGGGAACACTTTGGGACCAGAGAAAATCTCTCTTATATCCGGGTTTCTCTTATATCCGGGTCTCTTATATCCGGGTTACACTGTATGACCGAAACGAACCCACTCTTTGCGTAACACTTTTTTTCTTTCTTCATCTTACATCCGAATAAAGGAAGCGGGGGGGGTCATAATTTTATTTTTGACTACTATTTAGTAAATATTCGAAAACAGAAATCAGTGTCCCTTCTTCAGTCGATACGACTTAAATTAAGTAAGGCCTGTTTCTTATATGACCGAAACGAACTGACTCGTTGTCCGAACATTTTCTTTCTTTATCCTATATCCGAATAAAGAAAACCGGGGCTTATAACTTTATTTTCGACTGCCATTTTGTAAATTGTCTAAAAACAGAAATGTGTCTCCGTTCTTCGATCGATAACACTTAAATTTAGAAAGGTCTGTTTCTTATATAAGCAAAATGAACCCACTCGTTTTACATTTTTTTTCCTTTTTTCATCCTACATCCGAATAAAGAAAGGAGGTTCATAACTTTATTTTTGACTGCCATTTTGTAAATAGTCTGAAAACGGAAAACTGTATCCCTTCTTCGATCAATACGACTTAAATGTAGAAAGGCCTGCTTCTTATATGTCCGAAATGGACGCATTAGTTGTTCGACAATTATTTTTGAATGCCATTTTGCAAACTGTCGAAAACAGAAACCAGTGTTCATTTTTCGATCAGTACGAAAGGTCTGTTTCGTATATGACTTAAACGAACTGACTCGTTGTCCGAACATTTTCTTCTTTCTTTATCCTATATCCGAATAAAGAAAGCGGGGGTTTATTTTTGAGTGCCATTTTTTAAATAGTCTTAAAAGATAAAACTGTATCCGTTCTTCGATCAATATGACTTAAATTTAGAACCGCCTGTTTCTAATGACCGAAGCGAAGCCACTGTTTGTGTGCACCTTTTTTCAATCTTCATTTTCTATCTGAATAAAGAAAGCGGGACTTCCTAACTTTATTTTTGACTACCATTTTGTAAATAGTTCGACATCAGAAAACTGCATCCATTCTTCGATAGATACGACCTAAATATAGAAAAGCCTGTCTCTTATATGGCCGAAACGAACCCACTCGTTTTACGACCTTTTTTTCTTTCTTCATCCTATATTTGAATAAAGAAAGTGGAGGTTCATAACTTTATTTTTGACTGCCATTTTGTAAATAGTCTGACAACTGAAAACAGCGTCCCTTCTACGATCGAGATGACTTAAATTTAGAAAAAGCCTTTTCCAAATATGACCGAAACAAGCCCACTAGTTTTACAACCTTTTTTTCTTTCTTCATCCTTGATTTGAATAAAGAAACCGGAGGTTCATAACTTTATTTTAGACTGAACTTTTGTAAATGGTTTGAAAACAAAAGTCTGTGTCTCTTCTTCGATCGATACGACTTAAATTTATAAACGCCTGTTCCGAATATAACCGAAAAGAAACCACCCGTTTTCCGACCTTTTTTCTCTATTCAACTTATATCCCAATAAATAAAGCGGATATTCATAACTTTATTTTTGACTGCCATTTTGTAAATAGTCTGAAAACTGTGTGTCATCTTCGATCGGTACGATCTAAATTTAGAAAGGTCTGTTTTTTTATATGACCGAAACGAAACCGCTCATTGTTCGACCTTTTTTCTTCTTTATTTATCCTATATCCCAATAAATAAAGCGAAGGTTCATAACTTTATTTTTGACTACCATTTTTTTAAATAGTCTTAAAAGAGAAAACTGTATTTGTTCTTCGATCAATATGACTTAAATTTAGAACCGCCTGTTTCTTATGACCGAAACGAACCCACTGTTTGTGTGCACCCTTTTTTTCTTTCTTCATTTTCTATCTGAATAAAGAAAGCGGCGGTTCATAACTTTATTTTTGACTGCCATTTTATAAATAGTCTGACAACAGAAAACTGCGTCCCTTCTTCGATCGAGATGACTTAAATTTAGAAAGGCCTTTTCCTATATTCTTTATTTATCTTATATCCTAATAAAGAAAGCGGAGTTTCATAACTTTATTTTTGACTGCAATTTTGTAAATAGCCTGAAAACGGAAAACTGTGTCCATTCTTTGATCAATACGTCTTAAATATAGAATGATCTGTTTCTTATATGACCGAAACGAACCCACTCGTTCTTCGACGTTTTTTTTTTTCTTTCTTCATCTTATATCCGAATAAAGAAAGCAAAAGCTCTTCACATTTTCATACTAAAATTCCCCAATGGCAGCTTCGATAAATAGCCGAGGTAATGAAATTAGAGATAACAAAATAATAATGATGATTGAAGTTTGTGAGCTAAATAAAGAGAAAGTTGTAGGAAGTGGAAGTTATGAAGATAAGCAGGATAGATAAAGATTGACTCTTGACTTGATGATGTCAAGATTGTAGTGCTCAGGGGAGCATTCACACGGGAGAATGTCAGGGAATGCAAAATATTTAATGTATGTAAACAGCTTATTTTACCATTATCAATAGAAGGTAACATGGGAGCCATTCATGTTAGAGGCTTCAGTCAGTTATATGTCACACGTGATACGCACTTAGGCGATCATGTGTCTTTCGATACATGACCGACAAGGCAGATTTTTAGGTTGCCATTTCTTTCTGCGATAGACCAGTTGCCATCCAAGGATATAGAACCCGGTCTGTCCTGCTATTTATCCATAGCTGGAGGGGAGAAGAAGCTGATTTGGAGAAGAAACAGCAAATTATAGAATTTAATAACGCAAGAGAAATAAGATGAAAGAAATACAAGTCTATGATTAATAATATTTGACAAGGCTTCTTCTAAGATACTCTAAAAATATCCTTCCTAATATCCACCTGTATCAATAAATGAAGAGAAGCAAATTGAAAGCAATACTCGTCAAAAATTAATACCGTACAGAGCAAGTTTTATGATCATGGTTTCTTTTTAGGTTGAAGAGGTTTAAAAATTATGCATTTTTGGTGACCGCTTGCACTATTTTTTTTTTTACTGCAGGGGTTAAAATTAATGCAAAAAGTTCAGGGTTCACGCTATACATGAAATCGGTTTATACACCACTATATACGTAAATAATCGATCATGCTTTATTGAAGAAATCCATATATTCTTACTACGAATACTAGTTGTATATAGCAAGCAAGAGACATAAGATAATGGAAGTCCGTCTGATGTGTGTCATGTCCCATGGGTGATACACGCTTAAGCGTGTATCACCCATGGGACATAACAGACTGAGAGGATGGTTCCCTGACGAGGCAGTTTTTTTTCCCGCAGTAGGTTGCCATTTCTTTCTGTGGTAGACCAGTTGCCATTCGAGGCTATAAAACCCGGTCCGTCCTGTTATAGCTGAGTGGATGCAAGAAGAAGAGGATTCATACCTTTCCCAACGGTATTATCACGTAAGTGAATGCAATGGATTCGACTGGAATTTCTCATAATACAAGAGCATTTTCTGGTGGAAAATAAAGGATGCATTTTGTACTTATACAAAAGATCAATGTACATATTTATGTGCATGCGTAACACTTTTCTACGTTATCAGAAGAGACTTTTACATGGAAATGCTCATTATAAAGCTGATGCTCAAAAATATACATTTCTAGACCATAGGAATAATATTGTATTAAAAATGTAATTTTTTTTAACCAAATTATAAATATTATTCCATAATTTATTTTGACCGATTGTAAATATTAGATTAAAATGTAAATTTTCATTCAGTCAATCAATTATATGTCATGCGTGATACACGCTTAGGCGATCATGTATCTTTCGATACATGACTGACGTAGGGTTGTAAGGGTACCACGTGCACTGCAGAAGTGGTGTTTCTTGCGCAAGATAGCCTAACGGGGCCCAACCCTCTCCAGGTCACTCAATTATGTGCCATATGTGATACACGCTTAGGCGATCATGTATCTTTCGATACATGACTGACGAAGCAGATTTTTTTCCGCAGTAGGTTGCCATTTTGTTCTGCGGTAAACCAGTTGCCATCCAAGGCTATAAAACCCGGCTTACCAGAAATACTTTGTAAAAAAATTATTACCAGGAATGAATTTTTGAAGAAGAAAAAATATTACCAGCAATATGTTTTTGAAGAAGAAAAAATATTACCAGCAATACGTTTTTGAAAAAAAAAATATTATCAGCAATACATTTTTTAAAAGTATATTACCAGCTGTACTTTTTGGAGGGAAAAAATATTACTAGAAATAGATTTTGGACAAAACAAAAATATTACCAGGAAAAAAAATGTTGCCGGCATTAAATGACCCATTGAGGTGTTGATATGCCATAAAACAAAACAAAACAAACAATCTTTCAACATCAAATAACTCTCTTACTACAATATATTGTTAGAATTGCACTATTTTATTACTGGAAGAGGCTATTTTGCCTGCCCCTTTACCGGTCTCGGTAAAATAGACCGCCCAGTCTATTTTGCCCGTGAATAATTTTATTGATATGATCGCAGTTAATTACTGTCATCAAAATGTTAAAGCCGAATGAAGTGCATGATAAGAAACAAAGATTATGAGGATGAGAAGGAAAGATGACGATTGATTGGAATGGTCAATATTGAAGTTTTCAGGGAAGCTATTAACGAGGGATTCTGGTCGACAAATTGGTAGTTCATGAAATAAACGAAGCTTTCTGAATGGAACTTTCTACTTATATTTTGAATACGGACCAGAAGTCGTGTAATATTTTTCACTGTTCCTACTTAAATTCTCTAACAAAGTATCATGAAATTTCATCATTTTTCATATAAGTTTTTCGCGGTCTTTTCCCATGTTCTTGGTGCTATGGATGACAAAACTTTGTAACAATGGAAACATGGAAACAGTGACATTTTTTTATGGTCACACCGAAACGTGGTATACACAGACGCACATACAGACACGCGGACAAACACATATGTCCAGTAAAGTTATTCTTAACAACAATCAGACACACACGAAAAAAAAAAGGATTCCCATCTACACAAATAAATAACGATATTCTCTACCAGCGATTGTAGCATGACAGTGACGAGAGCGTTATCTGATAGTAAGAATAGACTCAAAAAGGTATAGGTGCCAAGTGAATGAAAATAGCTTTTATTTTTGAACATGATTGGCAGATGCATGCCAATACACAACAAGCAACCCTGCCCCTACCAAAAAACAACAAGCCACCAACCCAAAAAAAAAAAAACACACGCAGATCCATACAAGTAACGCAAGCACACACTTTAAATAAATAATCGATTTATTTTGTTATGCCTTATCGTGTTTTTGAAGGTTATTGAAAGCCAGAAAATATTTTTAGATGGTAAAAATATTTTGGGGAAAATAATGATTTGCTGATACCAGATTTACTAATTAACCCATAGCTTAGGGAGAGATTTCGATTCATACTTTTCACAAGGGTAGTTACGTGTAAGTGAATATAACGAACCCCACTGGAATTGGAACTCAGCTCTCCGATTTCCAATTCCGTAGAGTTATGCATAACATTACACCGCATATCCAAGCTTACACAACCTGGTACTGCCAAGCGATAACCTGTCTAGGTAATCGACGTTGCTGAACTTCGCTGATCGTACGGGAACCGGTTTTCGAACGTGATATGGTCGTAAGCCTCGTCCTTTAAAAACATTCGCATGGCTTTCTTATAATCCCATATGAATCAGCAGCTGCAAACATATATGTTCAAACACGACGAAACGCACATGCAGACACAGCTTTACAAAGGGACGCTTTAGACGTACAAATCCATTCAAACCAAATCTGAGCATAGGTCGGCCCAAGCGAAGAGGTTCTCACAGTGAACTGAGCGTTGGTTGTTGTTTTCCCGAAAAAAAAGTCTCTTTTCTCGTTGTCTCTTACGTTCCGCTAGACAGCCTGAAATTGAACTTAAATATTTCCATAAGTGTTGTGGTAGAATCCACCTAATTTGCATAGTGGAGTACCGACCATATAAATATGGTTGGTACCGGGAAGAGAGGGAGGAATCAAGAGATTCAACCCGAGACTCTGCCCGACTGCGACTCAGTCAACACATTCTCCAGGAACGGTCTTACCAGGAATATACAAAAGACTATATGTAAATATTGTGTACACTTTCTTGTTTCAATACATTTTGTTCTAAGTACATTTTGTGTTGCATTATTATTCCATGCATTAGTCAAGTTTCAACAATAAGCAATCGATGTTTTCCCTCCATTCAAATCACCTAACCTATACTCTCTACTCGTCTCCGTGTTTCGCCCCATCCATGATCTACAAACACAACTAGCTCCTCTATGCATCCCTCGTTCTGCTACTTCCGTCCCGCTATGATCTTGATAACAATTTGCGGCAAATCCACACCCCTCAAGAGAAAAAAAAATTCCAAAGCAAAACATGAAAATATAAAAATAAGAAGCCCTTCAGTCTGACCCCTTGAACACATTATTTTATTTTTATTTTTATTTATTTATTTATTTTAAGCGTTTCACCCCAAGCAAGGCGGGAAGCCACTAGGACGCAAGGGGTTACAGAAGATTTGGAGCAAGATCACATAGGAATGATAGAGGAAAGGATGAGGAGAAGGATAGTGGATAGATCAAGGCAACTGGAGATGTCGATTGATATTACATTTGAATAGTTGGAGATTATAGCTCTCAGGGAAACTGGAATAGGGAAGAGAATTCCACAGGCGAGAGGTGCGAGATATGAAGCTATTGGAATAGAAGAGACGGCTACATTTAATAGTTTCGGCAGTGAAAGGGTGAGAGCGGGATGCCAGCCTCGTAGGGCGCTTGAACTCATGAAGTCTGGGAATCAGCGAATGCAGCTCCTCGGAGCAATTACCGTGAAAGTATTTGTAAAAAAGACAGAGAGAGGCGACGGCGCGTCTGTGAGAGAGCGACTGTAGACGAGATGCCAGAACAGGGCCAATTGTATTGCATATCCGCCTCTAGTTCTTATGAAGAACCCCGAGGCAAACAGAAGGGGCTCGGGACCATATATGGCAGCAATACTCCATGTAAGGGCGAATTGTTGATTTGTAGATCTGAAGGATCGATTCTGGGGAGAAAAATTTCCTGGCGCGGAAAATGCTGCTGACGATGTTGGATTCTATGTCGATGCCTCTAAAACAGAATTAATAAGCTTCAACCAGCAACACGAAATACATATTGTCTCTGGTAAATCATTAAAATCTGTCGAATCTTTTACATATCGATGAAATGAAATAAATTCTACCGAAAAAGAAGTGAAAATTCGCATCGCCAAAGTCGAGACCGTCTTGAACAAAATGGATGTTATCTAGAAATCTGATCTACCGGACAGAGATTCTTTTGAGCTACTGTAGAGGCGGTGTTAATGTATGGTGCCACTGCTTGGACATTAACTAAAACCCTAAGCTTGATGGAACCTACACTCGGATGCTGTGAGCTATATTTAATACTAGCAGTAGAGCCTGGCGTTGCCCGGGGATGTAACAGTAAGAGATAAATCAAGTATCGACCATCATAAAGACTGAAAAATAAAATTGACAAAGATTATTGTTTAAGGTTGACGGACACGCATGTCTTAATTAGTTTTTTTTTTTCTTACGAATTGGTCAAACTGAAACTCAAACAAAAACATTGTTTACAATCGTTATGAGTCGATTGAATAGAATTTTATTATAAACAATTGTTTTGTAAATGGAATTTTTAAAGCATTCTGAATGTAAAAAATAAAGAAAAAAATTGTGCAAGACAATAAGAAACACTACCTGCCAAAAAAAGTGAAGTTTTTGTTGAAATCGGTTGAAAATGTAGGAAATCCGATCCCATATATAAACGAACACACACACACACGCACACACAAACAACCTGGGTTTTATAATAAGTATAACTCGATATGAGTTGTCCCCCTTTCATTCTCGCAATGCCTCTTAATCGTGTTTTCAAATTGATTTCGTGCAAAAACAATTGTGTTTTTCCAATTTTTGGCGCTGTCAGGTAATTTTACATAGTCCTGTGAAGTTTTGTTGAAATCGGTTGAAAAATGTAGAAAATTCAATATATAAACGTGCACACACACACACACACACACACACACACACACACACACACACACACACACAACATGGATTTTATAAGTATGATTTCTTTGAGATAACATCCAACAAAATCACAGCTCGATGGACCCATCCCTGATATTTCTACTATCTTTTTGCGAACGCAAAATGATCTTTGCAGGACACAGCTGATGAACAAATCAAGAACTCGCGAGATATCTGGACACCTAATCATGGCGCAAGAGGGATTGGTCGCCCAGGACCACCTACATTGACCAGCTATGTTACGTCATAGAATGCCTCCCTAATGACTAACAACCCTGAGAGTTGGCGTGATAATAAAATATGCCCGAAGAATTAGTACTTCCCAAATGGAGTATTGCTGCCACGTTTGCGCAGAAACTGCACAATTCTCTCTTTCCATTTTTTGACAGAGTTCAGCTTGTTTCAGAGTTGTGGGCGATGAATAATTTTCTACCCTACAAGCTGTCTCTCCTACACACACAGCGTCGTTAGTCTCTCGTTACTCTATCGTTATTTCCACCAACAAATATTCTGACGATCTACGTTTTTCTAGATGCACATTTAGAGCTAAGATCCGTCATGTAATGTACACAAAGGCACGCTATCATCATTCCATTGGTAAAGAAGAAGTTCCATTCGGACAGCTTCTTCCCAAAAACTGCTTTTTTTGTGGTACGGACTCCTGAGAGGATGCTTCCCATAACACTAAAATTTTAACCTATTCAAGTTTAGGGTCAACTGCTACCTACTGTGCGCATTCTCTTAATTTACATCATTCAGACAGCTTTGTTATTTACTAGTGAGCCAGTCAAAATGAGCTGACTCATTTTATAGTTCACCAATAGAAGGATTAACCAATCAGAAAGCTCAAAATATTCAATCCGACGTGTATAAAGGCAGCCAATTTGCTTTTTCTCCCAAATTATCCTCACTGCCAACCTGATATCGAAGACTTAAAGGATTACTTAACAGCCGCTACTTTCTCTGAAACTTCACGGCCAACCTCTGGTATTGAACACATTACGGACTTCATTGGATTCCATATTCAGAGACCACGGCAAAGATGGTCAACAGCTTTTTCCTAAGATCCACTGCTTTATGGCACAGACTCCTGAGAGGATGCTTTCCAGAACACTACAATCTTAACCTATTCAAGTTTATGGTCAACCGCTACCTATCAAAAGCATTCTCATAATCTGCACTATTCCCTTTATTTTCCATTCGGACAGCTTCCTCCCAAGACACGCTGATTTAAAAAACAGTCTCCCGGGTGGATGCTTCCCCAATCATTTCATATGTAGGGTCAATCCGTTATCTATCCTACCTGTCCCCATAATGTAGAAGTCTTACGGCCACAAAACAGCCCTATCCTCTAAACCTCTACCTTGTATCGTGTGAACAACAGTGTCTAGAAAAAACGTTATATTTAGTTTGTACATGTGTTTGTGCAAACATTCCTGATATTTCTTAGTTATTTAACAGTGAAATTAATATATATCGGTTTAGAGATCGGCAAGTTCTACTAAAGAAAACTTGCCTCCTAACAGGAATCGAACCTGTATTCACTTTAACATGAGAACTCTACTTCGAGCTTGGCGGACTTTACCATTTAGCTACGGGAAGCATGCCAGTAAATGTGCATGTATGCGTACGTTAACAGGAATGGGTGTGTCAACGTGAGTGGACGTCTTTTTTCTTTTTTTCTTTTTTGTATTTACTCAACCCCCTAAGAGGTCATGTTGTGAAACAATGTCTGTTTAATGTGAGGAGTCCGAGGCGTACACCCGGGCTAGGAATAAAAATTGCCCGAGCCCCTGTAAACGTCAGTTGCGCTGGCCTCAGTTCGAGCGCCGATCTCTCTCTCTCTCTCTAGTGCAATGAGAGGGCGCGGCCTCGGGCAGTTGTTCCCTATGGCCGACACCTCTTCAGTATAATTTTCCTTAGTTGCGATTCTGTCCTTTGACGGAGCCGCCCTTGAGCGCACTCTGTCCAAAGACAGAGACGCAACTGAGAGATGATAAACAGGGTGTTCTTTGTCTGTGTGTTTATTTCTATGTGTGTGCGCGTGTGTTTGCGTGTGTGTTATGACAAGCTGCATTCTCTAGTTCCACCCACTGTGACCTTTACATTTAAATTCCTCCTTGCCATCTACACCGGGACGAACCAGACTCAATCCGCCCAGATTCTTTCTTCTGGCCAATGGAAGAAAGTTCCATTTGGACAGCTTCTTCCTAAAAGTCACTTCTTTATGGTACAGATCCCGAGAGGACGCTTCCCAGTACACTATAATCTTCACCTGTTCAAGTTTAGGGGCAGCCGCTACCTGTTGTACGTATTCTCATAATATACACCTAATTCTCGCTCTAGCTTCCTGCAACAACGCTATGGACTAACAGCGACCCCACCAACTTCAAACAAATATCAAAATGTTTTTTATAGTCAAAATACCGGCAATAAATTCTTATATTTTTATAAGAATAAGTGGCTTTTTTGCACTAGAGAGAGATCGATGCTCGAACTGAGGCCAGCGCAACCGACGGGAGCTCGGGCAATTTTTATTCCTAGCCCGGGTGTATGCGTCGGACTCCTCACATCGCAAAATTACCAACAATTCATTTTTGTAGTGAAATTACCAGAAGTACATTTTTTAAAAAAAAAATTATTACCAATAATACATTTTATAGCTTACTAACAATCAAAGCAACACTATTGTCCTTGGTTTGACGATAAACTACATCCAGCAGCATGCCTGTCATCGGGAGATTGGAGATTTTGAGGAGCGTGGAACCACCTCTTAATTGCTGTTGATCATAGGTTCACCCTGGTAGCACCTGTTAGGATCCCAGTTATGGTCAAATAGTGACTCAACCCCACCAAACAAAAAAATAGAACGCCATGAAAATATTAAAATACGTTTTTTATAGGAAAAATATCGGCAATTTATTTTTATATAAAAATATCAACGATAAAGCCAAATTACAATTAATTACCATTATTTAAAACAAAATGAGCAACAATACATTTTATCTGTAGTTGAAGGTATAAAATTGTGTTCAAAATATCTATATTTCGGCATTACATAACCCATAGAAATTGATATGCCGCTAATCAAAATCAACCAACCAACGAAAATAAAACACTAAAAAGTATAAAATTATCAGTAATACATTTAAAAAATACCAACAATACAATTTTGAAATTACCAGCAATACCTTTTTAAAGAAAATTACCAACACTACATTCTATCTACATATCTATATATTTAAAAAAAATATACATTTGTTTTGAAAGTATAACATTGCGTAGAAAATATATGTAGCTGAAGCCATAAAATTGCATTGAAAATATTTAGATTTCGGCATTAAATAACCCATAGAGATGCTAATATGCCACTAAACGAATCAACCAAATCAAATCTTAATTCCTTCACGATTCTGAATTGTTTTCAAATAACTTTTCCCCTGAAATGTGAATGACTCAACGGTTAACCATTTAAGCCCTGCGTCCCTGAACAATTTTAACCATTCTTCCTGAGCTCCTAAGTAATGTTTCACGGTAAATATAAAAATAGTTACAAGTGTTTACCCACCGTTCAACCGGTGGCTGTGCATTAAGTTATTTTTCTTTATCACCATTTAACCGGTGACTGGGAATTACGCCATTTTTCTGTACCACCGGTAAAGCGGTGGTCAGGGCTCAAAGAGTAAAGAAAGAAAGAAATTATTGAGCGGGTAAAATAGAATCCAAAAAAGCAAGAAAGAAAGAATGTCCATACGAGTAAAGATAGAATGAAGTTAAAAACTATTAAGAAAGAAAGAAAGTAAGAAAGAAAGAAAGAAAGAAAGAAAGAAAGACCGAGAGAAAGACCGAGAGAAAGACCGAGAGAAAGAAAGAAAGAATGTTCATAGGAGTAAAGATAGAATAAAGTAAAAATCCATTAAGAAAAAAAGAAAGAAAGAAAGGACTGAAGGTTGAAATAGAATTCCGAAAATGAAAGAAAGAAAGAAAGAAAGGATGAAATAAAAAGCCATTAAGAAAGAAAGAAAGAAAGAAAGAAAGAAAGAAAGAAAGGACTGAAGGTTAAAATAGAATTCAGAAAAAGAAAGAAAGAAAGGATGAAATAAAAAGCCATTAAGAAAGAAAGAAAGAAAGAAAGAAAGAAAGAAAGAAAGAAAGAAAAGACTGAAGGTTAAAATAGAATTCAGAAAAAGAAAGAAAGAAAGAATGTACACAGAGGTAAAGATAAAATGAAGTAAAAAGCTATTAACCCTTTGGCTCCTGCGTTCCTGAACAATTTTAACCCTTCCTCCTGTGCTCCTGAATCAAAATTCGCAAATAATTGGTATGTAATATTTCACGGTAGATATAAAAACAGTTACAAGTGTTTACCCGTCGTTCAACCGGTGGCTGGGCATTAAGTCATTTTTCTCTACCACCGGTAAAGCGGTAGTCAGGGTTTAAAGGGTTAATGACTCGGAAAATAGAATTTACAAGTCGGGTTCAAACTGAGACTGGATCAGTTTGCTAACAGTCCGGACTAATGCCCTTGTAGTGGACTGTGGCTGTGATGTTGTTGATAGAAGCAGAAGAAACATGTGGGTTAAAATTTTCCTGCTAGCCGGTCCAACTACATGAGAAAGTTGGACTTTAATTAAGTCCAAAGAAGGCAAAGAAAAACAAACACAAGACCGATAAATATATGTATACAAATATATATATTAATAACAAGTTACATGGAACAGTTACAAAGGACAAAGTGTGTGTGTGAATATTATATATGTGTGTGTGTGTGTATTGTGCTTAGCATGTTCCCAGCATTTGGGAAACGCTATCTCTGTGAGCGCTTACATTTGCGAGGTGGTAAGGCTGAAAGCCTGAGGAAAAAAAGAGGAAGAGGCGAAGGGTCAGCGACTATTTATAGCCAGGGAAGAGAGACCCCTGGTGAAAGGGTTAATGAACTAAAGGAGAAGTTAACTCCGACACCCTCAATGAAGGAATAAAAGCATTTAGCTCTACTTCAGATGGATGCGTTTAGATTTGTAAAGGCAATCCATATTGTATATGTATGTACAAAATATCTGTAGTTGAAGCCATAAAATTGGGTTAAAAATACAGAGTGTTTCAAAAAGAATACGTCAAAATCATTACACTGTTTTTTCAGGTCTATAGCATTCTAGTGGACTGAATCAGTGGTTATTTGATAGAGTAGTTATCAAAGTTTGATTGGGTGTCAGTTACACCGCTGTCGTTAGTATAACTTCCGGTGCAGCTACAAACAGGACAAACCTATCTCGAAATGCTCCAAAACTGGCTATTCACTTTACTACAAGCAGATTCGAATGACTTCATTTTTCAGCAAGATGGAGCACCACCCCATTGGCATCTCGGGGTTAGAGCTTATCTGAATGAAAACGTGCCTTAGCGATAGATTGGGAGGAGAGGTGCTAAAGACCTAGCTCTCTGTGCTTTGCCTGCCAGATCCCCGGACCTCACTGTGTGTGACCATTTTCTTGTGGGGGTATGTTAAAGACCAATTTTATGTTCCAGCACTTCCAGCAAGTATCGATGACTTGAAAGATCGAATAACAGCTGCAATCAACACGGTGGACCGTGACATGCTGAGGCGCATTTGGGAGGAATTCTCATATCGGCTTGATGTTGTCCGCGCTGCCGGTGGTGGCCATATTGAGCACTTATACAACATGAAATGAAACTTGAATGTATATACAACACATCTGTCCATGCTAGAGGTTTGTAATTTTTTTCGTTTTTTACATATCACGTGATGATTTTGGCGTATTCTTTTGGAAACACCCTGTATTTTTAGATTCTGGAATTAAATAACCGGTAGATGTTGATATGCCACTAAGTGAAATCAACCCACCAACCTTGCAACAACCTCTTCCAGTTATAACGTTCTATTTTATGACCATGCGAGCAACGAAGATGTTGTAAGGGAAACGGAAAAAAAATTCTTAGAATCTAAAAAGAGTTCAAATTTCTGGGACAGATAATGAAGAAAGAAGGCTTGGCAAATTTGACACTCACAAGACAAAAGGCAAGCTGTTTTTCTAATCGTAGCTTAGATCTGGCGCAATGCTGACATTATTGGGCATCCAGTGAGGATCAAACTCACTAGTCAGTCGTAATTGATCTAGCGAGACAAGATTGCTAACCATGTAGAAGTTCCTCAGATGAAGAAGAAAAGAGCGAGTAACGATGTTGTGTATCGTTGAATATAGACTGGGTGGGATAGTAAGAAAACAAACTTACCCCCTTCAAGTTAAGCGTTAACCGTTATCTGATGTATCCTTAAAGAGGTTGCAAACAGACAAAGGTGGTACTCGAGTGAAGGAACAGCAAACACGCGCGTACATGAAAGAAGAGAGGTTTATTGTAAAAGAGAATACACTACTGAAAGAGAGGGAATCGGGTGGCAAGGTCATTATTTAATGCGGGGGAACAACCGAGCCTATAGGCCCGTCAAAAATTCCCCGTAGACCCCGTATACATGAGGTCGGGTAGCTGTCTACCACTCCAGACGAGCCTCGTCTGGGTTCCTCTCTGCAGCGGGTTCGACAGCTGGAGAGGAATCTCCAACTAATCGCCGAAGCAAGGATATTTGCTAACCGCCTCACGCGGTGAGATGTGGCACAAGGCCGAATTTAAAGTGGGGTATCCGAGACCGTAGGCTCGGGCAAAAATTCCCCGTAGACCCCGTAAAAAACGGGGCCGGATAGCTGTCTACCATCCCAGACGAGACTCTGCCCCTCGCCATAGCCTCGTTTGGGTTCCTCTCCGCCCGAAGGCTGAGAGTTCGACAAGCTTAGCTGGAGACGAATCTCCAACTAATTGCCGAAGCAAGTCCCCACGTATATCCTGTACTCACTATATATAGCTAATGATATAGTCATGCCATATAGACGATAGGGAGTGTGAGACATTCCATTATGACATTATCTATCCCCACTTTCCTCATAATCTTCACTCCCTACAACCTCTTTCGCTAATATCACACATCTCATTAACCATTATTATATTAGTAATTAGACTCTATACTGAGTGGCTCACGAGTCTTGTATTGGTTAAGCTTTAGTACAAAAGCATTATTTGGGTCCCGAAGTATAGAAACTTGGAGAGAGAAATGATCACTCACGTTTCTGAAGGGACACAACACACAAAGGAATATAGCTGTAGTCTAATTAGAGAGAAAGTATTTATTTTCAATAAAATATATTTACTTTTTTACGTCGTACGAAAAGAGGTGATCACTGATACGCAAATGAGTGCAGTGAGGGTGAGATCATTGTTTTTAACCAATTCAAGTGCGTTGCACACACATATCAGTCATAGCTCGAGCAGCGGTGAGGAAACATGGTGGTGTCGAAGAATTCGTTCGGAGTTGTTTGCTTTATGACTTTAAGGTGAGCTTGTGCGCATCCACATCAAGTCAGCGAATACGTCACGTCTTTGGAGGATAATGCTCTGAGTGAATGCACCGCCAGACATTGGTTTCAGAAGTTCAGGTCGCGAGGTCTGCCCCTTTGTGATGAACCCCGCAGTGGCCGGACACAGATCCTGGATGATGAGGCGCAGAAGGCGGCCATAGAAAACAACAGCCAAACTTGTGTTGAGCTCGCCGAATGCTCCCAGGTTTCTGATGAAATAGTCAGACTTCACCTGCACCGCAGAGGGAAGGCGTACAAGCTGAACACGTGTCTACTGCACGCACTGTCGGAAGCCAACAAACAAGAACTGACGACCTGTTTTACGTTACTTTCTCGGCACTGCAACTATATTTGATCGAGTACTCGCCAGTGACGAAAAGTGGATCCTGTATGACACTGCCAAGAGTGCCAGACATTGGTTGTCACCACGAGACCTCGTGCCTCACACAAGACCATTTCTACATCCACGGAAGATCATGCTCTGTATCTGGTGGACAAGTCGACAAGTGGTACACTATAAGATGCTACCAACGGGAAAAAAAGCCCATCACTGCGGATCTGTACTCCCAGAAGTTGGAACGTGTGCAACAGGCACTGAAACAGTTTGAGCCAGCATTGATTAATCGGAAGGGTGTAGTGTTCCTCCATGTCAGACCGCATGTTGCGCGAATGGTCAGGGGTACCATATAGCGACTTAGATAGGAGACACTGTGCCATCCATCTTATTCCTTGGACATCGCACCAACAGATTATCACCTCTCCCATTCTCTACGTGGAAATCATTCACAAATGAGGCAGATTTGCGGCAGGCACTCACAGCTCTTTGCGTTCTAGACACCTAATTTTACCGCCAAGGTGCTTTGCTCAGCTAGAATCACCTTGGCAAAACGTTTTGGATGCAGATGAGGATTACTTTGAGGACTAACGCAATGTCAAATTTGCTGTATACCTGTTTTTTTTTCTAATAAATAAAAAAAAAACGGAAAATTTTTGGGGTTGCCTTGTAATTCACTTGTAGATATTAATCATAGCTGGGACAATATACAGTGAAAATGCCAGTTAGATGTTCAGCTAACAACGCTATTTCAGTCTATAGACTTATTGATCTAACTCTGGATGTTAGTTCAGCCAATGGCAGTAAGAAGCTATTAATCCCGCGAGAATCGACGAGACAAATAAAACGATGCATATTTTCTCGGTGACTTTCCACGACATTTACGCTACTTCGCCATTTAATAATGGCGGTATTAATAGCCGATGTCGATAGAAGAAGAAAAGAAAAGAAGAAAGAAAATTATGATGAAATAATTACAAGACAAGAGAAACGAGATATATAACGTGAGCGTATTCACTGACAACTTTCGTTAATCAGCCACAGGTTGTCATCATTGCGTTTTCGAGAGTAACTTTGGTAACAAAAGTACACACCGCGATATAAAAAAATGTCAAATTGTTTCATAAAATGAAAAAAAACAAACAAACAAAAAAAAACAGAGATACCCTTAGCCAACAACCGTTGTAGCACAGTTGTTTTTGACACATTATTAGAATTATGTGTAAGAAAAATGGACGAGCACCAACAAGTATTTCAAATAGAATAATTTATTAGATCACATGAGGGAATGAAAATATAATTGCATTCATTTACGTGCTAATACCCTTGGGAAAGGTATGAATCCTCTTCTTCTCCCTGATATGGGTAAATAGCAGGACAGACCGGGTTCTATAGCCTTGGATGGCAACTGGTCTGCCGCAGAAAGAAATGGGAACCTACTGCGGGGGAAAAATCTGCCTCGTCAGTCATGTATCAAAAGTTACATGATCGCCTAAGTATGTGTATCTCGCATGGCACATAACTGACTGATTTATTTTACCAGGACCGGCAAAATAGTGTATTCGTTTATTATTAGTTATTGTCGTTAATTTCTAATTGGGTTTAATAAGTTCTACGTTAAGAACGAATCTTCTAACATCAAATAACTTGTTGTAATTTTTTTTTTGTTTTTTTCTGTATCTTTTCCCAGTGGGGCATTCAAATGTTTTATCAGTGTGATATTCACAGACGAGCATTTTGTCAAAACTGCATATTCACAGAGCGAAAAGTTTTATGAATGGGATATTTATAGACCGCTAGCATTTACAATGGAATATTCACAGACCAGAATCTTTAAACAGTTGAATATTTGGAGACCGGAATAATTTACCAATGGAATATTCAGAGACGGGAGTTGTTTTTACCAATGATATATTCACAGATCTTAATCTTTTAATAATGAAATATTCACAGGTTTTACAAATGGGATATTCGCAAACCTGACATTTTACCAATGGGATATTCAGAGACTAGCATCTTTTACCAAAGTAATGTTTATAGACGGTTTTTTTAACAATTGCATACTAAAGGAATAATTTAGCAACGAGATATTTAAAGAATAGTATCATTTATTAATGGAATATTCACAGACTAGAATCTTTTACCAATTCTATATTCCTAGACTGGAAGCTTTTACCAATGCTCTGTTCACAACCGGACATTTATTACCAATGATATATTCACAGACTGGAATTTTAAAGGAATATGATGTTCACAGACCAGAATTTTTACCAATGGTATATACACATATCAGAATCTTTTACAAATGGAATATTTCACAGACCATAATGTTTTACCAGTTGGATATTCACAGACCGGAATTTTTTACGAAACGGATATACAGAGACTGGAATCTTTTACCAATGGAATATTCACAGATCTGTATCATTTTCTAACAGGATATTCAAACACCGGAATTTTTATAAATGGTCTACTCACACTCGAGGTATTTTTTACAAATGGTATATTCACACACCAATATCTTAAACAAATAACATATTCACAAACATAATTTTGCGAACCATCCACAGACCTGATCTTTTTGCCAATACGATATATAGAGAATGCAATCTTTTAATAACAGGATATTCATACTCGACTGGAATTTCATTTAAAAATATTTAGAGAATGCAATCTTTTAATAACAGGATATTCATACTGGACTGGAATTTCATTTAACAATATTTAGAGACTGAAATATTTTAAGAATAGTATATTCAAAAATCGAAATTTAATGTCAATGAGATATTCACGGATTGGAATCTTTTACCAATTGGATATTCGCAGAACTTAACTTTAACCAATGGGATATCCATAGATTGGAACTTTTTTACAAATTGAATATTCAAAAACCGGATATTTATTTTTTTTACCAGTGATATATTCACAAACCGGACAATTTACCAATGGGATATTCTTAGATCAGAATTTTTGCCAATGTTCAAAGACAGGATTTTTTTTATAAATTGGATATGCTTAAACCAGATTTATTTACCAATTGGAAGGCGTAAACAGACTGGAATATTTTACCAATGATATATTTATAAACCGGACATTTTACCAATGGGATATGCAAATACAGAATCTTTTGCCAATTGGATATGCATAGACGGGAATTATTTACAGATAATTACAATCTGGAACTTTTTACCAAATATCATAGTCATATACCGGAATATCAACCAATGGAATACTCACGGATTGGAATCTCTTCTTTGGTGAACGAATTACATGAACTTTTCTGGGCATTTGAGATTGATACGTAAAACGCAATCCAGGTCAAAAGACCGGAGCTGGTAGTCGTAAACAAAATCTTGAAAACATGCCAGATAATGAAGTCTGTTTTTCTAGTGGGTCAGAAAGAAACGTAAAGAAAGATAACAGCCATACCAGTTGTTATCGGAACATTAAGAATATAGTTGAAAAGATTAGTAACAAAGAATTTAAGGAATTTCAGGATCGGGAACGTCCGGACGACAGTAATGTTTTTTAAAAAAAGCTGGGATACTACGAAGATTATTAAGGAGACTTGCTTTCCCTTAATTTTGAGTTTACACCACCAATTTATTACCAGCCTGTAAACCTGGCCTCCTGGGTAAGGCGATAAACTACATCCGCGTCCTGGGTAAGACGATAAACTACATCCGACAGCAAGGCCTCTGATAGGGAGACTTTGAGGAGCGTGGAACCACCTTAGAATTGCTTGTGTTCTCAGGTCCACCCTGACCCGGGGTGGTAGCATCTGTTAGGGTCCCAGCTATAGGCAAATAGTTAACCCTTAAATTGAGGTCAAAACACTATGAACGTGTAAAAATCGGTCTTAATACTAGAAATAATTTTTTGAAGAAAAAAATTATTACCAGCAATACATATTTGGAACTAAATATTATCAGTATAAATCTTGTCAGCATTAAATAACCCATTGAGGTTGATATGCCGTAAAACCAACCAAAACAAACAAAATCTGTTAACTTGGGGGTGGGGGAATGCAATCATATGAATAAGTGAAAGACACAAGAGATAATGGATTCAGATAATGGATTCTTCCATTAGATAATGGATTCTTCCATTAGATGATGGATTCTTCCATTAGATGATGGATTCTTCCATTAGATGATGGATTCTTTCATTAGACAATGGATTCTTCCATTAGATAATGGATTTTTCTTTTCACGCAGACCATAGGATAAAATCGAAGGAATGGAAAAAGCCTGACAAATAACTGATTCTTGTAAGAGAAGAAGTAAAAATGTTAGCCATAAAGGTTGGGAGATAGACCCATCTTTATTGACGGACTTAGAACAGTGACGAAGATCCTTATAAACAGTCTAGACTAACTAGAATTCAGATGAAGAATCGAAACTATCCGGATAACAGTATTACTAAAACCATTGTTTTGTTTTCGTTTTGTCTTTGGTTGACATTTTGAGTTTTTTGTCGGGGTTCATATCCCCTCCCCATCATTTCATGTTTCATGAAATTTTTATACATATATATATATATATATATATATATATATATATATATATATATACACACATTACAAATTTTTTTTAATTCATGTGGTGTTTTGTAGGACCCATTTGAATATGTCGTATTGTGGTGTGTGCAGGATTGAAAGGTGATGGATGAGTTCTTGTGGTGAATGTGTAATTGTAATGAATGAATGGGTCATGATTGTGGTTAACTAGGAATACGATAGCTAGTGAAAGACCAGCCTTTCTCCACTTCCCCTTCGGCCTTGTGCCATAGTTTTGTATTTTTACAAAATAAATATATTACTAAAACCAGCCAGAATAGTGAGGAGAGAACCGGTGTATCGAGATTTTTTTGTAATTTTATCTCCAATGAAATACACCAGAATATTTTACTTAATGGAAATAATAAATTTAATTATTAAACTTTCAATTAAAGCTAAAATGAAATATTCAATAAAGATTTTTCCTTTTTAAAATTTAATTTTAAATCTTAGGTATCGAAAATTTATGCCAAAAAAGTGGAGGTCCCCAAACTTAACTATCTTGGTAGTGTATTGAGAAACGATAGAAATGTAGAAATCCGAAAGTACATGGTATAGCGAAAGATGTCATCCAGAAATTAAGCAAAGTATTAAGAGACAAGGATATTTCGTTGGGAGCAATGAAACGAGTATTGAACTGCTATGTAATCGTCTATAGAGCAGTGAATATTGGACAACTTCCTCTAAGAGAAAGAAGGAACGTGAAAACGAAATTTTTGAATATCTCATTGTGAAATTATTCCGTTCTGTGAATATACAATTATTAAAAAAAAAAAACAACCAAAAAAAAAAAAACAACCAAAAAAAAAAAAAAATTCTGTGAGCATCACGTTGGTAAAAGATGCTAGTTTTATCCCAGTTGGAAAATGTCAGGTCTGTGAATATCCGAATTTTAAAACATTCTGGTCGGTGAATATCCTATTGTTAAAAGATTTGGATCTACCAAAGAATACCATAGACAGGACACGTGAAGAAACTGTAAGAATAAAAGGAACTAGAAGGAAAACGTATACAATCAGAAATATACAGTTGGATCTGGGATACATTCTTAAGAAAGGCGGTCTGGAGAATTTAACATGTTTTCCCGTCAGTATCATCTTTAGCGTTATACGTTAATGTTTTATTAACCCAGTCGCCATTTTGTCAAAATATCAAACCACACGGGAGTTGGAAAAATAAAATGGAATTCAGTTAGTCAGTTATGTGCCATGCACGCTTAGGCGATCATGTTTCTTTTAAGAGATGACTGACAAAGCAGATTTTTTCCCGCAGCAGGTTGCCACTTTTTTTAGCTTAGATCGTATTTTTTTTTATCCCGAATCCCGTAGAGTCGTAAGGGCACTATGTGCACTACAGAAATAGTATTTCTTGCGCAAGATAGCCTGACGGGGCCCAACCCTCTCCAGGTCACTCAATTATGTGCCATATGTGATACACGCTTAGGCGATCATGTATCTTTCGATACATGACTGACGAAGTAGATTTTTCCCTGCAGTAGGTTGCCATCTCTTTCTGCGATAGACTAATTACCATACAAGACTATAGAACCTGGTCTGTCCTGCTATTTACCCATAGGTCGTGGTGTGGGGGGAGAAAAGGATTCATAAATTTCTCAAGGGTAAGTGAATGTAATGGATTTGAATGGAATTCGAACTCGACTCATCCGATTCTTCAATCCCAGCCGCTATCCATTACTCCATGTTTAAGACAGTGGAAGAGACAGTTCTAATCTGCTAACATAATAAACATATATATATTTTAATCTCCTTTTTGAAGTCTTGGCATTGAGTCTCAAAAAGAGAGAGGGGGAGAGAGTTCCATTCATTCTCGCTTGTGAATGTATTTGCTTTCCTCTCGACTTTGACGTCAAAAAGTTTAAATACCTCGTTACCTTTTGTAGTTTTAACTCCTGTTCTTTTATTGTCCTCTCTCCTTAATAATATTTTTTTTTCTTTTTTTCTCATATTCTTTCATTCTCAGGGACCCCACTTGCGTCTTAGTGGCTTCATTGTCTTGCTTGGGGTGAAATGATTAAAAAGGAAAATTCACTACCTGTTGTGAAAAAAATATTTTTGTACGTTCAGGCGATAGAGCAATGGTTGGATTTTTAATGGATATCCTCTAGTGGATTTATACATCTTCTATGTACCACGTCCCTTCAGGATCATGGCTCTCCAAAGCTTCCTATCCCTTGTGGCACTTTTTCAAATTTTGTTAAGGCTTTCACCCACCCGGTTCTGCCATCCATTCACTCAAACTCCTCAAGTAGGTAGTTAGCTTCCTTTTCCTATCTAAGAAGCCCTCAATATGCCTTGTGAGTGTTAATTTTTACAAGCCTTCTTCCAGGATTGTAGTTTGCCCGGAGATTTAATTTTTTAAAATCATTTCAGCCACAAGTAAGGCAACAACACCACTCAAAGTCAATGGATTACTGGGAGTTGGAGAATATGAGAAAAAAATATTAAGGAGAAAGAAAAATTAAAGAACAAGAATTAAGAAAACAGAATATAATGAATGATATTGCGCTTAAAATTTTGCAGTTGACTTGGAAGTAAGAAATAAGAAGAGAGTTCCACATGCGAAAAGTAAGATAGAAGAAACTGTTAACATAGAACTTACGGTTACATCTAGCCAACTGAAGTGTTAGGAGACACAGTGGCATAATGGATAACGGCTCGGATTGAGTTGAGCCGAGTTCGAATTCAAGTCGGATGCATTACATTCATTTACATGAATGTAAGGAAAGGTATGAAACATCTTCTTCTCCCGCCAGATATTAGTAAATAGCAAAACAGATTTGGTTCTATAGCAACTCTTAATTCAAAAACTGTATATAGCCATGGCGTAGCACATACTATACAGCTAAAGAAAGGACCATTCGCATTGGTTCGATGTTCCTAACTACGATCGACAAAATGGTGATTTGAACTGTAAAATTGATATACCTGACATACCTGTTCTATTATTAATAGACTCTCCCACACATAATAAGTAGTAGTAGTAGTAGCGGTCTCCAGTTGGGCTAAGTGGTGTTGAGCGAGTCAGTCGATATCGGACATTGAAGTATCAACCATCACTAGATTTGCTGCGTCATTAACTCTTATTTCAAGTTCCTAACGTTTTTGTACGTCAAACCTAATTTAGGACGACTTATTGAAATACAAGCCTCCACTGTGAAAACTACTCTACAACAAAAATGATGAGACCTTACAGTCAATCTAGTACTGCGATAAAATTCATAAAGTCTAGGAACCATAGATGAAAGTTCATCAGAACAATTACCATGAAAGTATTTATAGTATATAGAAGCACAGGGAAACTACATTATGCCAATAGGAAAATGACTGAAGCGGAGATGCCAGGTTAGCGACACCGTTAGTCCGAAAAGGCGTAATGAATCACACTGGTAGAAGTTAGCAGCTGCTATTCTGATAAAAAGTAAAAAGGGTTCTCTCAAACGATTAGAAGTGAGCAGTTTTTGGAGTCGTTAAAATTAACAAGCCATTCATTGTCCCATTTAACATCAGAATGTAGATCACTTTTTAGATCAGCTGCCAGACTTACGATTAAGACAAGAATAAATAGTTGTGTCACCAGCATAGATACCGATTTGAGAACTGCTATAAAATTAGTGATAGAATACTGGAGGCTGGTTGGAATATGGAGGTAACGAGGGTGATTCGACTCTGTGGTAGTTGAGCGGCGAGTCCTAGTTGTAAAGGTCTGAACAGGCGGAACTAAATACTAAGGAGAGTTCTGGAGTATTGAATAGATTTTCCGTCGCTTAACCTCCGGTTTAATTCCATCATTTACTCCTGATGCAAATGTCGAATGGATAAATAGAAATACAGTAACAACAACAAACGTAAGAATGAGATGATTATAATCATAAATAAAAAAAAATTAACGATGATGATGATGGCAGCGGTGGTGGTTGTGGTGGTAGTGATGATGATGATAATGATGTCTGCGTTGAAAGTCAAAATGGGAAAAGCTGATAAAAATGTCGATTCTTCTGATGATGCTGACCGCGAGGAAACTTCATCCACCGGTGTTAGCTTGCTTGTTTACTGGTGAGTTGGCTGATGGCTCTCCTTGCATTCCACCGCTCCTTACTCTCCTCCACTTGCTTCGCAGCGTCTGTCTCCTTCCTCTCCATTCTCTTCGCAATCTTTACACCGGTCTTCATCTCATCGGCAGCAGATTGTTGCTATGGTAACCAATGGTAGGCAGAGTGAAGTGCTGCTGTGTTTTGGATATAATGTGAACACACAGGCTTCAATCTCAAAAATCTATCTAACGGTCTTCTATTTCTTTCTTTCTTTCTTTCTTACATTCTCTCTTTCTTTCTTTTTCACATTCATTTCTTT
>CAHIKZ030000026.1:915000-970000 GCA_903632075.3 Acanthosepion pharaonis
CTTGTCATAGGCATGCAGATAATTAGTTCGTTGTCGTCGGAACGTCATACGTCGAACTCGACGGGAGAGTCCATCATATATATATACACATATATTTTAAGACATTTTTATGTTTATACATTCTTTTTATAGATACAAATATTTAAGTAAATGCTTTGTTTATAATAAACAGTATTAAACAACATTTACCGGCCTGAATGTCCGAGAAATTTATCACAGAAAATATTCGTCCTCCGTGAAAATTTCTCGAACATTCAGGCTGGTAAATGTTGTTTAACACTGCTTATTATAAACAGAGCATTTACTTAAATATTTGTATCTATAAAAAAGGATGTATAAAAAAAATAAAATGTTTTAAAATAATTATCCATTTGTCCATTATATATATATATATATATATATATATATATATATATATATATATATATATATATATATATATATATATATGTGTGTGTGTGTGTGTGTGTGTGTGTGTGTGTGTTAGGACAAAAGCTGCTAGCATTCAGGCTTGAAGGCCTCGAATTCTGCTTATAGAGGGATGACTGGTTGGAATTAATATATATTGCCTCTAAACCTTTCGTTGGATTCATTTATTTCTTTATATCTTTCTTTTTCGTCGATGCTTCTTTCCTTTTTTTTTATAACCTGTCATGTTTTTTTTTATTTGAAACTGCGGAAATATTTCCCACGTTAAGGCCACGAAATTGTTTTAAGTAAGTCACATTTTATAACGCAATTTATTTACGGAAATACAGTCGGAAACCATTCGTTTAGGATCCTTCCAGATTCAAAATCTCATATTGGCCTGGAGTTCGCATCAATATACCAAAGATGGAAACAATAAACATAAAAACGGAGGAAGGAAGATTCAAAACTATATTTTAATTAATATGACCCTAACCTTAGTTCGCAGTTTGTTAGTTTTGAAAGACATTGATTGGGTTTGATTTTAACTAAGCCTTCCAAGAATTCGAAGCATCTGATTGTCTTTTTATTCTGTGAAATGAACATTAAATATTTCTTCTTTCCATTTACGTGTTAAGCTTTATTTTTTGTCTAAACGATCACACAGCTTAAAGGCTTTTCCCAAAACATGTTTGTCAATGTTAGAATCCCAATGCGCATGCGTCATTTTTTTTTGTTCCGTTTTAGTAGTTGTTTTCAATCGTGTTTTTAAGACAAAAACGGGAGGATGAAAACTAAAGAAACAGAATTTTTAGATTTTGAATGTTTTTATAAGTAGGAACGCTTAGAAATATCATTATTTTACGCAGCATTACAAATATGTCTTAACCCCGAAAATATTTCCTTTTTTTTTCTCTCCGTTTCAGAGCATTCTCTCCTCTAGTCTTCTCATGTTTCTCTTAATACTTCAGCATCTAATTTTCTTTCTTCATTTTATTTTTCTGTATATATTTTTTTTATTTCCCTCTCTATATTACCACGCCATCTTTTCGTGTTTCATATGAACCGATTTCCTTTTCACGTTTTTAATCATACCGAGCAAGACGATAACGTTACAAAGACAAAAGGAGTTACTGGGAATTAAAAGACTTTAGTGAAGAGAAAATATAATATTGTTCGGGAAGACAGGAAATGACAATGAGCGTTGCATTTAAATTTTTGAAGATCATTGGTGGCTGGGAAGCAAGTAAAAGGAAGGGAGTTCCATAGGCAAGTAAAGAGACTATTAGAATAGAAGATAAGACCTAATTGCCAATCTAGTAGTACGTTTAAATTCACTCTGCCGTGGTACCAAGAAAAAGAACCTATCTACCATGAGAATAATTACAGAAAAAAAAAACAGAAAAAAGACACACCTTGGCAGGTGGTAAATGACTGTAGTCGAGTGACCAGGTCAGTACCAATAACATTACAGATCCTTGTTTTGAGGTATCTATTTAGCCGTAACACTAGACCGGATATGGTAGCAATATTCAATGGACGGACGAGTTGTGGATTTATACGGGGAATACGTAAATATTCAAGATGGCTTCTGGCGGGAGAAGTTGGATGGCACGACACAGTGAAGAAAATTTCCTAGCAGCAGACGAAGAAGTTGACTTAACATAATCGCTGCAGTTTATGTCAGTAGAAAACGTGAGATCAAGAAATAGCCAACCATCCCCAACCGGCCATTCCAAACTTTCTTTACTGATTTATTCCCAACTAAAATATCCAACCATTATTCTGTCAACCTTTCATTTATTTCTTGAAGATGTTTTTTCACGTCAAACGTGTATAGGACACAGAATTTATCAATTCCTAATTTAATCGGAACAAGACGGATGAAGACTTATTTATATTGCATCACTCTAAAACGGCTTTTCGTTTTTTTTTTGTTTTTGTTTTTTTTAAACCAAGTGCTTTTATGATGTAGGTGATAAGAATTCCAGAAATTTCTTTTATTATCTATGAATTTTCCTGTCTCTTCAAGTCGTTGATGATAATAACTCACAACCTATTTCTTTTTACACTATTTACATTATTCGGACTATTGTCCTCATCTTTGTCGCCATATTAATTACAACGTTGTACGCTCCGGCCTTCTTCAGGTGGTTGGAATATCGACTTGAACCCTTTATTTCGCTCACTGGAGTAGACTGTTCTAGTTCCACGTGCCAATGGATGTCAGTTATCAGTTATCTCCTGTTAATTCCCCTCTCCAAATTCTGCCTTAACCGGATATTGAACTCACACTCTTTGGGTCCTGTCACTGGATCTAACTGACGCCTTTATCCACTGTGCCATGTATCCTGAAGGACACATGGCACAGTGGATAAAGGCGTTTTTATTATCTATTAATAGCCATGGACAGTACGGTGGAGTAATGGATAACGGCTCGGATTAGGGAAGCCGAGTTCGAATTCCAGTCGAATCCATTACATTCACTTACGTGCTAATACCCAAGGGAAAGGTATGAATCGTCTTATTCTCCCCCCAGCTATGGGTAAATAGCAGGACAGAACGGGTTCTGTAGCCTTTGATGGCAAGTGGTTTAATGCGGAAAAAATCTGTCTCGTCAGTCATGTATCGAAAGATATATGTATATAGTTGTATTATGTGCCATGAGTGTATCATGCATGGCATATAACTGATTGAATAGCCATGTCCCTTCAGGACGTTTGCAAATATGTCTCTGCACAAATTCCTTTTCTTTTTCTATCTATGAATTGCCATGACCCATCTAGACGTGGACGACAATGGATATACACAGATTTCTTTTCTCTATCATCTATGGATAGCCATGTGCCTTCAGGACGTGGGCAGTGATAGCTCCGAACGGCTATTCATAGATGATAGAGAAAAGAAATCTGTGCGTAGACTTCAAACAGCAGCAACAAAATGGTTAGCGTTTGTAACTAGAAGGGGAAGCAAATATATATTCAAGATGTCGACTTTGAAAATTACGTTAAACAAAAAGCTAGGAAGAGAAATCTCATTATTACTACGAGAAAGAAAGATTCATAACAGAGACTCGATCAGCCATTTTTTTTTTTTTCTTTGGAAAAGATTTTATAAATTTCATCTGAGATTATGGCAAATTGTTCGGTCAATTCGAAACTCAAATTCTTCCTATATGGTAGCGACTGTACCAGTACCACAAGCATTTAGGCGATTCATTCCCCGGCACTTGTCAGGTGTAATCTGGAATAAATATATTGCCTATTACTTTGCGAAGAGTCATTCACATATTCAACATTGTTACGACGCGAACCAATATAGTCGAGTATAAACCTGTTTTATGTGTAATTGCGACCCCTGAATGTTTTTGTGTAAAACCTGATTTTTTTTATATGGCTTGTGTATAATGCTACCCCAGCTTCTGATCAATACTAGTAAGCCTACCGTAGCTAAATATTACAATACTTCTCTTGTATAGCCCCTTGGTGCTAGGGGTAGTCTTAGGCGATGGGGTGGATTCCATAACGAGGCTGTATTTTTGCCTCTCGCTCGTTTTTTCCCAGTCGGCTGTCGAAATGTTTTTGGTAGCGAAATATTGTATTGCCCCCTTCGCGTTGGGGGGAGTAGCCTTGGCGCGACCCTCTTGATTCTAAAGAAGTACAACATTCTTCTTTCTGTCATCTTCCATCCGGGCGATCGCTGGTTGTTTTTGTTTTTTTTTTTTTAGGGAAAATGAGAACAAAAGGGATTTTTCACTTTCTACTTTATTAACACGACGACGTGTACATTTTCTAATTACCCAGTGGGGTCACTCTAACACGCTCACTGGGGAGGAAGTTCTCGAAGACACGAAATAACCACGTCTAATGTGTATGACGTGTAAAACTTAACAGCCCCGAAATAACTTGCTAGCTCTCTAACATTCCCAATTTCGGTTCAGCCAATCAAAAATCAAGATCCTTATTTTGTCTATCAACTGACTTCAAGGCCAGCCTCAGATGGTTTGCGCCAAATACACTGCCACTAAAAAAATAATGGTCTGAAACTCTTATTACCCGGGACAAATTTTATTGCGTAAATAATTTATTTCTGTACATTATTTACATTATCCACTGTAGGATGTCAGGACACATGGCATGGATAAAGGCGTTGGTTAGATCCAGTGACAGGACCCAAAGTGTGTGAGTTCAATACCCGGTTAAGGCAGTGGAGAACTTAGAGAGAAATTAACAGGAGAAAACTGATAACTGACATCCATCAAACATGGTACGTGGAATTAGAACAGTCTACCCCAGTGAGCGAAATAAAGGGTTCAGTTTGTCATTCCAACCACCTGAAGAAGGCCGGAGCGTACAACGGCCGAAACTTTGTGATAAATATAGCGACAAAGATCATGACAATAGTCCGAATAATGTAAATAATGTACATAATTCCTCATCTCAGAAATCTAGACAGACTCTGAATTTATTTCTGTTTAGTTAATAAATGTTCAATAAAAAAAATTCTTCGGTGTATCGTAAATAATTTCTTTCTGTGGTATTAACCGCAATATTTAGTATTTCTAGTAGCTTTATTTGCGGTATACATTCACATATGTGCCATGCGTGATACACGATTAGGTGATCATGTATCTTTCGATACATTATTGACGAGGCAGATTTTTTTCCTGTAGTAGGTCACGCTAAAATTTTTATATACAAAAATTAGATTAGTGTATACGTAATTCTCGATTAGTGCAGCAAAACATTCTTCAGTTTAACCATATTGATTGAAAATTGATTTTTATAGTTACCGATTAATTAAAAAGTTTCTAAAATTTAAAAATGGAAAATGGGTAACTAGTTTGTTTAACAAATATTACGTCATCTAAATAATTACAATATTGTTAAAAATGGATGGTTATAAATAGATACATTTTATAATATAAGCCGATAACAAAAATACATATTTGAATATTTGTGCCTGTTAAATTTTTTAGAATATTTTGATTTTTTTTTTCATATCTATTTTGAAGGGGTTAAAAGTAAATTTCTGATTTAAAAAAAAAATTAATAATTTTATTAGATACAGAAATTTACATTTATTTAAAAATATCGAAATATAAAATTTCAGGTTAAAATACTAATGATAATATGTTTGGAAAATTTAAAGGTGCAATTTTTCAGTACCGCCAATTATACGAAGAACAGAAGAATAAGATGCGGCAAATCACTCTAAATAAGTTTTTCATTAAAGAAAAATCAGATTAATAAACATTAATTCATAGTATTTTTATTGTATCCTTTTATATGTACCTATATTTTAATTAAAAAGTACGCAAATTAGAAATGAATTGTGAAGGAGACTAAAATTTGAGATACAAATTACGTCATTTCTTATAAGTCATTATATTCGAGTAAAGCGTTTTCAATTAGTGCGTATCTTTTAATATAAACAATAGCTGCACTAATCGAGGTATTCCGGCACCTGTAAATGTAAAGAATATAATAAATGAATATAAAAAAACAAAGAAAGATACAATAAGGAAAACAACTGAAATATGGGAACCAGTAATAAGGAGTGCTAGAGAAAAGCAATGAATCACAAGACAAAATTGCAATATAAGCTTTGGTATAAAAATATGTAATAATAATAATAATAATAACGAAAAATTGCAGTATGAGCACTGGTAAAAACGGTTGCTGAGACTAGATTCAAAGAGTTGTGAGTTCAATACCAGGCTTAGAGAGTTGAGCTAAAGGGAAATAACAGAGACACCCGGAACTAGAACGATCTACGAAATTCGAAATTCCAATCATCTGAAGAAGGCCGGAGCGAGAAAAGGCCGATTGTGAATATAGCAATGAATTTGAGGACAACAGTCCGAATAATGTAAACAATTATAATATAGACAGATAACTGAAACCTACAAGATACATAGATATGTATCAGACAAAAGGGAAAAGCAATACCTCAGCACGGTGGAGTAATGAATAACGATTCAGATTGAGGAATCGGAGAGCCGAGTTCGAATTCCAATCGAATCCATTACATTCACTTACTGAAAGGTATGAATCCTCTTCTAAGCTATGGGTATATAGACAGGGTTCTATAGCCTTAGATGGTCTACTATAGAAAGAAATGGCAACCTACTGCGGGAAAAAATCTGTTTCGTCAGTCATGTATCGGAAGATACATGATCGCCTAAGCGTGTATAACACATGGTACATAAGGAAACAAAATTTGTTAATTCTTCATTTATGTAAGGTATTTGTAAATTTTAAGCGGTACACGTAGTGAATGACGTTCTAATGTTCATGTAGCAATACAAATGAAGAATCTAGACTATGTTAGGCCGGCTAAAGGAGATTACTATTACCATTAAGATTAGACAAGGGCACCGAGAATGTAGAACTTCCAAGTAGGTTACGGTTACCGGAAATGCATGAATTTTAACTACCACCCCGGAAAAAAGAACCTGCGTATAGTGCAACCTGTCACCGAAAATTCATTATGTTTAACATCTTCAAAAAAGTACCTGTGTATAGTGCAACCTGTCACCAAAAATGCATTCTGTTTAACATCTTCAAAAAAGTACCTGTGTATAGAGAAACCTGTCATCGAAAATGCATTATGTATAACATCTTCAAAAAAGTACCTGTGTATAGAGCAGCCTATCGAAAATGCATTATGTTTAACCTCTTCAAAAAAGTACATGTGTAAAGGGCAACATGTCCCTGAAAATGCATTATGTTTAACATCTTCAAAAAAGTACCTGTGTATAGTGCAACCTGTCACCAAAAATGCATTATGTTTAACATCTTCAAAAAAGTACCTGCGTATAGTGCAACCTGTCACCGAAAATGCATTATGTTTAACATCTTCAAAAAAGTAAATCTGTAGAGGGCAACATGTCCCTGAAAACGCATTATGTTTAACCTCTTCAAAGAAGTACCTGTGTATAGTGCAACTTGTCCCCGAAAATTCATTATGTTTAACCTCTTCAAAAAGTACCTGCGTTTAGTCCAACTTGTCACCGAATATGCATTATGTTTAACATCTTCAAAAAAGTAACTGTGTTTAGTTCAATCTGTCACCGAAAATGCATTGTTTAACCTTTTCAAAAAACTATCTGTGTCTAGCTTGATCCCTATTTTTCGCCTAAAAATATATCATAAAATCTCGCACTATTTTCCTGTATATAAAGCAAATTTCTTTTTATCTTTTCAAGTGTAATCCACGAGGAAGATGAAACTCCTAACCTTTGGTTGTCCGCAGTTTTTGCTGTTGTCTTTCTCACTGATTACAACTGAAGAGGGATGGAGAATGGATCAGCAGAAACTTTGTATTTACAACAGTAAATATATGAAGAAAAGATTTGATCGTGCAAATAACGTTAGATATAGCGTGGCATGTTTGTTGGGACAAAGTAAACGGACACTGCCTTTTATATTAAGAAATATGATCTACATATACCAATGTATCATTTCGTAAACGTTTGATGTATTATTCCATATTCATCCATGTATGTAGACTAAATTTTTACCTTTTCATTTTTAAAAGTACTCTTTCCAATTTTTGAATGAATAAATCCCGGCCCAACGCCTTTCGCTTATATTGTGCCATTTTCTTGGTGTGGTGCTGGGAAAATTGGTTCACAGTGACGATCTAGACAATTTTTTTCTAGCCAGAATTTATCTGACCCTTTTATTAATCTACCATTTTATTCCTGAACCAAATTTTGCTGTCATACCTGGCGATTCTGGCAAAAACCAAAAAAGTATCTGCAAATTTATCGGTCTTGATGTGGTATCACGGCTTTGGTAATTTTCTCATCGTTATATCAACTTTCTGTGTACCTTTCTGTTATGGGACCTTACCCATAATAACATAATGGACTAATACTGCGCCTCAAGAGGAAGCAGGGAGTTCAGTCCGAAGTCGGGCGACCGGCTGATCGGTTGAACGCTCTGCGTCAAGCGGGGAGGAACCCAAACGAGGCTACGCCAAAGGGCGGAGTCTCTTTCAGGGAGGTACACCTACCCTGAACCCGTTTATACGGGCTCAAAGGGCATAATTTTGGCCGAGCCCACGGGCTCGGAGATCCCGCCGGATCGGAGAACCCACGTTAAACCGGCCTTGTGCCACATAATACACTCGTGAGAGGGTGACTAAATACTGTTCCGTCTGAAGTCTGCTGTTCCGTCTGAAGTCTGGAGTTCAGACTGAAGCCTGTAGTGTGGTCCGTCAAAGCGAGTCTGTCAGTCGTGTCAGAGGAAGTCCAAAACAGAGTCGCGTTCAGACAATTACTACTAAACCTGATTGTTCGTACTAACATGTTCTTCTTCTCTGTATATATTCCTGTTTGTAATATATCTGTGTTATTCCATAACCGTTTTCGAGTTCTTCTTTCTTGGTTCTACCTTGGACTATCACCGTGGTACAAGAACCCAGACCTTAATACTTTCCTATAAATGTTTTCACGTTAATTTTTCTGGTTAACTTTCGCCTTTCGTACCTTGATTTGACAAATTTAAGTGCAGTGCTAGATTGGCAGATAGGTCTCATAATTTCCCTGTTATGAAGTTCTATGCTAAAACTTTCCTCTTCTCGCTTGTGAAACTAGTTTTCAGCTTATTTCTTGTAAACTACGATCTTCAAGAATGCAAAGGCAACGTCAATCTTCATCTTCTATCGCCTTGAATCCTGTTCTATTTAGAATCTTCTATGTTGCTTTTATTCTCTGTAATGCTTTGCGTCTTAGGTTTTATAGCCTTGATTCGCTTGGGGTGAAATGATTAAAAAAATATTTTCCGTACTTGAACCTGTAAAATTGTATTTCACTTTCTTAATTTTAAGTATCACGTTCATCATATTCGTAAATATTCAAACGTTCATCATATTTATTTAAATATTCAAACTGGCCACTTGTATCATAATCTATATATTATATAATATTATATATATATATATTATATAAAAAAAAAATATATTAATCCGCATGGGTAGTCCCAAGGAGGATGAAATCCTGAGAGCTCAATGTAAATCCACAGCTAATATTTCAAAGAAAACAGGCCACTTTAAGGTTCCATTATAATAATTTATTTCACCAGAGCCCTTTTAAAGGACGCCGGAACATCAGATAGCACTTCCAAAAGATGAAACGAAACACACAATACAAAAAATGGGAATAGATCTAGCACACAGAGGTCATGAAAAGATAAGAATACGGATATCTTTCCTAACCCCTTTCCCGCGCAAATCTTAATTGTTTTATTACCGTTCACGCAGAAGAACTTTCTCACTGCCTGTTCAAGGAAGACATTTGTGTCATTAACATACAAAAAAGAGAATGTTTAACATCGAGAATGTTTAATATCGAAAAACATAAGAAAAATTAATTCCTTTTAATATGTGGAAATATTCACTCTTTGCCTGATGAAGATCGTGAGACCGGAAACACATGTAGCAAAATTATGGAAAATAAAGCATAATATATATATATATTTTTAAAATCCACATTACAACCAAAAACGTTTGCGGTTTCTCTCTTATTTTTAATATATACACTTTTCTCTCGTTGGAACAACTATAACCTTTTCGCTTTATATATATATATATATATATATATATATATATATATATATATATATATATATGATTCCCTTTCTCTTTTATTTTCTTACCTACATTTTCCTTTAACTGATTTCTTTTTCTGTCGTTGTCTCTCGTGTGTTTCCTCCGAACTCAATACTGACAACCTGACATCTTCCAGTTCCAAAATGTCCGCATTTTGCATGCAATTACTACTAACGAGTCCACAAAAAAAAAAAAAAGTTTGAAAGAAACAAGAAAAAAGTAAAAAGAAATCTAAATAACTAACAAATAGGAGGTAAGAAACTGGAAAAGAATTAGATATAAAAATGGCACCGCTAAGCAGCGGCCATCTTTTTTTACGTTGTTATGTTGGCGGCAAAAATGCAACGGTCCGTTCACGTGTGTACGTGCTTAAACGAACATGCCTGTGAAAATGAAGAATGCTTTTTTGTCATATATATATATATATATATATATATATATATATATATATATATATATATATATGGCTCATATATATATATATATATATATATATATATATATATATATATATATATATATATATATATATAATACATATGTGTGTTGTGTGTAAACATTAAAAATATATATGTAAAAAGACAATATGAATAAACACAACAGAACAACATTTCTTTGCTAACTCGTTCCGTCCTCTGGGGGACGTTATCAAGTTAAATCTTACATTTATAAACTCCCTCCAAACGTATTTGTAAAAAAAAAAGGGTTTCCTTTTGTCTTTATTCATAAGCAGATGAACACTTTCTTCAACAGTCCAAGAATAGATTACTACCGCACACAAAAGACAATGGTTAGACATAAGAAAATATAAGGAAAAAATAAATTCCCTTAAATAATATGTGGAAATAATAATTCTTCGCCTGGTGATAGTCACAAGGCCCGAAACACGCGTAGCAAAAATAGGGAAAATAAAGTATAATAAGAAATTAAAATTGTACATTATAATCCAAATCTTTTGCGGCTTCTCTTTTCCTCGTTAATATATATATATATATATATATATATATATATATATATATATATATATATATATATATAAAAGAGATAGAGACAGAAAAGAGCGAAAAGAGGTAGCTATATAAAGAATTAAAGGATTTATTTGTAATTCACCATTATTATTGCTTCATTATAATCGATATTTCGTAACTAAAATAGACGTCCCATGGTTTTCCCCACAGAGAATTCAGATTTGATCCTTACTTAGATTTCTTGAATGCACAGGCAATTAGACGTAATATACAATGTTTAATAAAATAAAATGAGAAATCTATTTCAAATACGAAGCAGTCTCTGTAATGATATATATATATATATATATAAGAGTGGACAACACCGAGTGGAGACAGTCCGTTTCATACTTCACTTCTATCTTCGGGCCCTGTGTATTGTGTTTTGGATTCACTATATATATAGATATAGATCATGAATTAAATATTACCACTATCATCAATGCTAATGTGAGTAACTTTCTCGATGTGACCTTAGACTTGAAAAATGGTTATTACAAACCATATACCAAATAGTTATGTAACCATAGATACGTCGGTAAAAAATCAAACCACCACCATAAAATTCTAGATAATTTACATAAATCAGTCCAATTTTGATTATCTACCAACTCCAGTAATAAGAAAATATTTGATAATAATAGAATTAAATATATCAAAGCTTTAGCAATCATAAAGTAAATTTAGAGTATTTAGGAAAAAGAAAAAAAGAAAAGATAAACAGAAACACTGTAAGCGTAAAAATTATATAGTTAATCCACCTTTTAATCGTAATATTCAAATCAATAAAGGAAGAATATTCCCAAATGTAACCCATAAGCATTTTAAGTATTCACCAACACTAAACATTTTTAACAAAAATAATGTTAAAATCAGCTATAACTGCGTTAATAACATAAATAAAACCATATCCTAGTATAACAACGTTAAATTTAACAAATATATTTTCAATAAAGACAACGTAAATATTTCTAAAAACAAATGCAACTGCCCCAAAAGTATGATCTGTCCCTTAAACAGTCAATGTATGACTGTTAATATTGTATACCGAGCGAGAATACATTCCGGTAACGATGTTAAATTTTATTTTGGTTTCACTGAAAAACGTTAGGAACTTGATATAATAGGTATTACGCAGAGTAATCTTGTTGTGGTCGCTGATACTTTCGTATTCGACTAACTGTCGTCCGACATCGACTGACATCGACCGTCCGTCGTTTCTATTACTATTCCTACTTATATAAGGTGGGAGAGTCTATTAACTATAGAATAGGTGTGTTTCACCATAACAGTAATATAAAATACAAAAACAGCACCGTTCTCTCCAAACAATTCTGGCAATTAAAGAATGATGCCATCTTACCATCAGTTAACTGGGATAGTATAACAAGAGCTAAAGCTTATAACGGGGTTTTATCATTAAACGTATCTCAATGTGTGTCTGTGAATTTTCCATTTTTTATGGATTTTATTAAACACACCTCAATGTGTGTATGTGAACTTTGCACTTTGAAAGGGTTTTTATTAAATACACTTAAATGTATCTATGTGAACTCGCTCTTCTTTTCAAGGGTCTTATAATATTCACCACACGATGTATTAAACATGAAATAAATTGTTATTGGTTGATAAAGAAATCTTTATATTCAGTTTCATTTTAAATTCACTGGTTTAAATGCATTGCTTCACCATTGCGCTGTTAAACTCTTTTCTATGTACGTTGGGTCAAGATTGTTTTATTTCAGATGGCCTCTGGAACAATTAGTAATTACTGCGACTACCTTAAATGAATTAGCACCAACTACATCTTACCTTCTGCGCCACATAAATCAATAACGAAAATCTCAATTTCCTCAGAAATTCACCTTCCCCTACAAGCATCAGCCAACTAAACGCAACAGAGATAATATGTATATTTATTAATATATACTTAATAGGTCTGTCGTATTACATTGAGCACTGAACGTTGACTGCAATGTTCACTTTTATATTTGCATACGCTCTATCTCTGACACTGAGCACTTTATCCAATAAATGCACCACACCTTAAAACTATTTCTTCATATATATATATATATATATATATATATATATGGTGTGTATATATTGTATGCACGTATGTATGTGGGTGTAAATGTGTCTGTATATATGTATCTATATATATGTAGATATATATATATATATATATATATGTGTGTGTGTGTGTGTGTGTGTATGTGTAATTTGTATATAGACAGTAACATTTGAGTATGTGTACGTATATATGGGAATATGCGAATATATAGTCAACTTGAATTATTGTTAACCATGTATGTTATGTATTTATTCTATTATATTGTTTACTACTTTAGGCTCATAATATTGCAAATTTGACTGCCATTGTTGCAATTTATACATCTGAAATGGAAAGAGGTTTAAGAAAGTGTAAATTTTTGATCAAATTAGGTACTACACGTTAATCTATATAAAACTAGTTTCATATAAATATGAATTTGGATACTTTCTGAACTAAACTCGTAACTTTAATAAATATTAAGTGGATAATTAGGATCCCATTTATTTTACTTTTAATTTAAAGTACCTCCGTACCCTGATAAAATGTAATAAATACATTCTGCTTAATATACTTTAAAAATAGAATAAACTAAGTTTCTCTGGATGTCTTAATAATGAATAATTATTTTATTTAAATCTTTCAGGTAATTTAATTGAAATCTCTTGGGGAATTATATTAAGAACTTATACTATTCTAAATTTTTCGCTGAGTTCTGAATATTTTTTTAAAATATTCTTAACTAAACACTATTTTTAAGATAAATTTATAAAAGTTTGTTAAATTGAAAATATATACGCCAGATCCTTAGGCGGTAAATGACACAGTTTTTCTTAACTCCCATTGACATAACAAGATTTTCGTTCAACCTCTAAATCAAAATGCGTAATGTCATATTAAATCAGGTCACTTCAAACCTTAAAGTCTACTGAGAATAAATCCTCGGGTCTTCTTTCGCTTTCCCGCCTCTGCCACCATTACATGTTCATAAATTTGAATCTTTCCTTCTCTTTCTTTTTCTCCCTCTCTCCCTACGATATCTGTATCTCTTGAATTGAAAACGGAGTAATTTTTTCCCGTTTATATTTGTGTTTTAGATCTGAAGGATTGAAAGTTATTTTTATAGGTTTCATGAAATATAGATTGTTTCCTATAGTATTTTAAGTGTTTTATATTCATTTTAATATTTATTATATATATATATATATATATATATATATATATATATATATATATATATATATATATGTGTGTGTGTGTGTGTGTGTGTGTGTGTGTTTGTGCGTGTGTGTATGCAGCATACTTTAATTTAAGCATGTTTGGTTAAATAATTTAGACGTATTATGCCTATTCATTTTAGTTTTAATTCCACTAATTAATATCTTGGTGGCTGTAGAAAAATGATCAAGAAAATTACAAAATTTTCTTTCAAATAATTTTCATTTTACCAAGTACCTTCAATCTCATCTGATACCATCTTCAGAACTTACATATCTATGGATGTGTTATGCATAAACACCGTACATTCAAAATATTTTTCACCACTATGCAAGGGCGGTAACTTATGTGATTATTTTAAAAGATTTTTTTAACTATAGTATTTTAATTTAGTATTTTTTTTATATGTCATTTTGGTACTACAAACATTTAATAACTTTGGTTCTATACTTTTAGTTGAATTTATTTATTTTTGTTCGCAATTCTCTTATATAAAAAGCTTCCAGAATTTTAAGTTTTTTTATGATTATCTTGATGAAGTACTGATGTATTTTCGACTAATATCTGTCTAAACTGTGCATGTGGACATGATTATTCTTTTATGTGTTCTGAGATTGAACTATTTTCGTTCAAGTAAAATGTAAGCCTTCTCGTCATCGTCGTTGTTGCAACACCAACATACGTATTAACATTTTCATCAGAGATGCAATCTTCCAAAGGTCATTTAAATTAGTAGACGATGTTGGTCTTTTGTAAGACGCTAGTTGACGGAGAATAGTTGTTATGGATGACTAGGTTGGTTATATTAAATTTAGTATAGTATATAATCAATTATTTTTTTTGCTTAGATCAGTGGGGGATATATTAGTATTTATTAGTCTTTTTAAAATTTTCCCCCAGCTTATAAAGTGTGTTCTAATAACTTGGGCTGGTTTTAAATGTGAATTAAGTTTAAGTTTAATTAAGGGTCTAATGATTTTTTTTCTTTTTCTTTCAGATTTAACAACTTAAGTTTTTGCCAATTTCAACCATGGAAAGATTAACAATCAAACAACGTGTTAAAGTTATCGAAGCCTATTAGGAAAGTAGACGTTCAAACAGAATTTGAATGAGAAGTTCCCAGGTCGCATCATCTTTCGAAACAGCGAAGTCAATTGGCCACCAAGATCGTGCGACTTGACGCCTTTAGATTTCTTCCTTTGGGGTCATCTCAAAAGTAAGGTCTATACTAACAAGCCAACAACAATTCAACAGCTGAAGGATGAGATAATAAGGCATTTTGGTGAGATCGAGGAGCAACTATGCAGAAACGTCATCAAAAATTTTAACCATCGAGTGGAGGTGTGGCGCCGAAGACTTGGCCGACATTTGGGCGATGTTGTTTTTTATACATAATTACCATGTCTTAAATAACATGATCCAATATAGAAATAAATTTTCACCAATAACACTAATTTATTTACTGCTGACTTTGATCCGTCTTAATGAAACACCCTTTAGTCATAATGCATTTGATTACGATATAATAGCTTGATATGTTTAGAGTTATTTAATGACATATTCATTTTTAATATTGTTAATGTCACCAATAATTCGTCTAATTTTTTCATCAACGATGTAATTAGGAAAGTCATTAATAATGAGGGTTGATTAATATTTTTTAATTCAGTATAGAAAATCATTCTTGTTGAAGCATTTGCATTTGCACGATTTATTAAGTATAAAAGCTATTTTGTAATAGTTTGGGCATTCACATTTATAGTTGAGAGTGCACGTGTTTATGCCAGTTGGTTTTTTAGTTGATTAATAACTTTGGTTATTTGGTAATATATATATATATATATATATATATATATATATATATATATATATATATATATGGGGGGGTTGCGTGTGCGTGTATGTGTATGTGTGAGTGTGTGCATAATTTGTTATGCGTATATATAATTTCCCCAGTATGTAAGCAAAAATGTATCACATTGTCATTTACAAAGCTTAACTTAGTTTAACGCACTGACACAAGTATGGGACACCCAGTGGTAGTCGAACTCACTACATTGTAATAACACCCGAGATTAGTTTACGAAACCTGATTCCAAGTCGAGGATCCCTTGCCATTTAATATCCTCAGCTTAAATTTGGCATAAGGTCACGTATATCGATCACCCAGTAAGGATTGAACATATTTATTTATGTTTACTTTAACAGCTTGAAAGTGAATCCCAACCTCCTCTTTATTTTTAGTTTGATAGATAGATAAAAAAAAATAGCGAGTATAAAAAAAACAACTTTTTAATCACTGACAACCTTTCCACAAAAAAATTGTCAGACATTTGTCGGAAAAACGTAGTTCTACTGATGACAATATTGATCTATATTGATTTTTATCTGTCACTTACTTCAGATATTATACTTTCTAAACGTATCATGAGTTTCTGTTTAAGTTTCTGAGATGAGGAATTTTCATTATTATTTACAATATTTATATGCGGACTATTGTTCTCATTTCTGTTGTTGTCACAACATTTCAGCCATCGTGTCGTCCTGCCTATACCATAGTAATTGTGAGTTCAATCCCTTGGCCGACAATAACTGAGCAATACTAAGAACGAGACAAGATATTCCTATAGATGGGCTGTGGAACGAGAACAATCTACCCGTTAGATTGAATAAAGGGTTCAATCCAGAATTCGCTGTAGGTTACCCGGATTGACATACACCTGATGAAAGGCACTACGTCCAAAACGTTGTGATGACAACTATAACATTATGAACACCCACATAGAAGGGGGAAGAGGTGTTTATTTTATCTCAATCTCAAGTGTTTCTGTTTGATGAACCAGGAGATAATTCCTTTTGAAGTTCTCTCTTCTAAGTGGCACCCACTTTGATTGAAGAGGGGATGGGAAGTAAAGGAGTGAATATTTTTTTTTTCTGAGATCAAGTGGAAACAAAACCGGAAATAGGTTATATCCGGGTGTAGGTTTATATTAACTCACGCTTGGGATTGGAGAGAGTGTGCTTGTCTGCCGTTGGCGGTAAACAGAGGTGTCTGTGTTGCAATTCCAAAACCTCCATTTTTGTATTACCAGCTACCATATTGGATGATTAGATGGGCAAGAAGTTGGTAGTGGGGAAGAGCTGACGTAGCAGAAGTTATCCCCAGTAACACCTAGCTTATCCCCAGTAACAACCTAAAATTTCTACCTATATGGTAAAACCCTTTAACACTTGTTAGTCTGGGACCTTTGAAAAGCCCTATGGCAATTAAATTCTAGGATAATTTGGTAAAATTTGTTGCAGTTCCAAAGCCTCCATTTTGTATTAATATTGAGATAATTAAACAGGCTTCAAATTCGTTTTAATATTTTGAATCCTTGATAACTCAATTTCCATTATTTGATATTGGGCAAAATGATTTTTTTTAACACTTGTTAGTCTGGGACTGTGGTTTTCTTTGAAAAGGACAATAAAATATTAAATTTTAGGATAGTTTTTATCTTGGCGTATATTAAAGATTCTTATGCTTTGAGAGGCCTCCACTACAATAAATGAATCTTTTATATTTATTTAGCCCATATAGGTAATTCCAAATCTTTTTGGATTCAAAATTGACATGGTATGAAAAGTAAAGTATACGAACTAATATTGAAACTGAATAATTTCTTGACTATTTTGACTATTATTTATTTCTTTCTTTTTGTGGTTCTGTTTTATCTGTATATGGTTTTATCTTTACCTACGATATATGCAAATCAGTAAATCCATAGTCTCTTGATTTGATACTATGGACACTCACATAGAAGGCGGAAGTTTGTTTTTTTTCTATCTCAATCTCAAGTGTTTCTGTTTGATAGACCAGCAGATAATTCCTTTTAAAGTTCGGTCTTCTAAGTGGCATCCACTTCAACTGAATGGGAGATGGGAAGTAAAGGAGTGAATAGGTTTCTTTTTTTTTCTGAGATCAAGTGGAAACAAAAACGGAAATAGGGCATATCCGGGTGCTGGTCTATATTAACAATCATGCTTGGGATCGGGGTAGAGTTCTGGTCTGCCGTAACTGGGAGACGGACGTGTCCATCACACGGTTCCGTAGCCTCCATTTTTATTACCAGTCACCAAGTCGGGATGAGTAGATGGGCGAGAAGTTGGTAGGGCGAAAGAGATGACATAGCAGAAATTGTCCCAAGGATCGCCTACCTACCCGCCCACACAGACGAGCAGGAAAAATCCGTGAATAAAACAATTACGTGTAATATTGAGAACAGGGTTCGCGTTCTTATTTTCTCGATATGGCATTCGTCTTTCATCCTGCTACCATGTGAGCATGCATCGTGCCCTTTCCCAGCTTTCGATGCACACTGACGAGATCGAGGATTGAAACACAGCGTGAGGTAATCATTGACTGGTCGCTGGAAAGTTTACGAGAGGCTGTCGAACAACGATGACGATGAAAGACCACAGTCTGGAATGTTCGCATCACGGGGTGGGGGAGGAGACGCTTTTAAACTTCACAGCCAACTTAGGCGTTCAGCATTATCAAAATTAAATGTTATGAATAGAAACTGACTTGGTGATGTGAGATATGTTATAGGTATTCCCATGGCATCAAAGATTATATAAAATATAACATAGTATTATTTATTTGAAAAAAAAATGTCTTCGAAATACCTTAAACAGGCTGTGATATTTCATATTTCTAAACATCACATTCTTTCCCAAAGTCAAAGAAACAGACATTGGCTCAAGATCAAAGACCAATAAGAAACTATAATAAACCAAGCAGAATTCTATAGAACATAGAATGAAACAAACAGACGTATTAATAGCCTTAGAATCCTTATTACTTGGAAAAATAGAATGTAATGTCTGCTTTAAAAGATTTCAGTCAAGACCATTATTGAAATAGTTTTCCTGCATCGATTTTCAAAACTAGTATGCTCGTATCTATTTCAGTGTGTTCTTATCTATCTATCTATCTATCTATCTATCTATCTATCTATCTATCTATCTCAGACTTTTTATTATCTATCTATCTATCTATCTATCTATCTATCTGAGAATGTTTGTATCTATCTCAGTGTGTTCTTATCTAATTATCTTTTTTTTCTTTCCCAAATGGATGCTTACATATCTGTCACCTGGTTTCTCCCACGTGTGTAAATTCTAGGTGTAGCTGGGTCGATCGATTATTTAAATTTCGTGCAAAATCTATTTTGGAATCTTCTATTTCTCTTCATATCTATCTATCTATCTATCTATCTATCTATCTATCTATCTATCTATCTTATTTTGATCTATCTATTCGATCTATTTATATTTAACTATGTTCATTATCTATCTTTATATCTATGTAGGATGTGCGTACCTATCTCAGTGTGTTTCTATCTATCTATCTATCTATCTATCTATCTATCTATCTATCTATCTCGATCTATTTATATTTAACTATGTTCATTATCTATCTTTATATCTATATCACGTAACAGTTTAGTACATTTTTTCCTTGTTTCTAGCGGTATTTTTCTATTTCTTAGTATTCTGCTTAGCTTTTGGAAAGATACCTTGGCTATCCGAATACTCCTTCGGATTTCAGTGTCACGCTTTCCGCCCTCTGTTAAAGCACTAAACAGATATTTAAATTTCCGCACTTGTTTGATTTTGGTATCTACAATTTTCAATTCGCACTTTGGGCTCACCCGTTTGCTAACTGTCTTCTTGCAGTTGATGTTTAGTCGATTGTCCGAAGGAATTCACATTCCTGTGTACCTGGCTTCTTATGCAGCGCTATGAAAATAGATCTCTTTAGGTATTCCGGTATATCACCACTGTTGTACATTTCGTTTGTTATTTCTATGATATTGTCCATGCCGAAATCGTCTAAGGCTGCTATTTCAATTCCGTCTGGCCCTGCCACATTGTTTCTGTTCTATTTGCTCAGTACAGATTCCACTTCAGATTTTGTTATTTACCGTGAAAGAATTCTCCAATATACTTGTTCCATCTCTGTAGTATTTTTTCTTTTTCTAATAACAGAGTTCCGTCCTTGGACTCTATGCATCCTCTTGATGAACCTTTTGTCATCTTATTTTTTTATGCATATCTGCTTTACTTGTGATACTCATTCTTTCTATTTCTTCTCATTTTTCGTTGAGCCATTCCGCTATAGCTTGTTTGCATTTTTTCCTTATTTTTTGTGTAGTGTCCTATATTCTGTTCTGTCTATTGGCATAGATTTTGTCTCTTTTACATCATGTGGAGAATTTCGACTATCATTCATTCATTTTTTTTCTTCGTCTAATTTACTTTGAGGTGCTCATGATTGCCGATGTTACTAACGCTTCTCTTAAAGTGTCCCTCTCCGAGGGTCCATTTTCATTTTGTCCCAAGTATCTTTTTTTTCACACTGTCCATATATTTTAAATTCATATTTGGATCGTCCAAGAGTCTGTCGTATTGTAACTTGGGTGCTGCCTTAGTCCCTTTCAGTATCTGTAGTTTACATATCACAGGCGAATGGTCACTTCCACAGTCTGCACTTGGATATGTTTTTAAATTTCTCCTCTTGAGCATATTTGTCTTGGGTGTTCTTGAAACCAGGTGTTGGCTATTTCCTGGTCAATTAGCTGTATGCCATTGGATCCATTTTCCATCGCGTTCATTATGGATTCCTGGTTCGAATTTGCCAACTGTTTTACCATTCTTCTCGTTGCTTACTTTGGCGTTCAGGTCTCCCATAACAATTATAATTTCTTGCCATGTGCATAAACATTGGCGCTGTCTAGCGTAGACTAGAACTTTTCTATTTTTTCTGTACTTTGTGCTGTTGCTGTTTACACAACGACGATGAATATGTTGAAAAACTTTCCATTCAGTTTAACCGCATTCTTTCAAATAATTGAAAGTATCCCAGAACGTATTTTCTCATGTCTTTGTCTAGTATCAATCCTACTCCTCTTTCATTTTTCTCTCCGCCTGCGTGTGTGATCCTGTGTTTGTCCCTGACAAAATCTCCATTGTTTGCACACCGGGTTTGGTATTCGCCTAAAATATTGATAATTAACCTGTCCATTTCTTGCTTTATATTTTTCTATCTGTCCATAGGGGTTTAATGTTCTAACATTCTATGTCCCAAGAATTATATTTTGTTTGATGTAAACAGTCGCTGGATGACGGTGCAGTGACACTTGTCGTTCATATCTTCCCTTACCGGGTGTGGGGTCAATTCCAATCAGTTTGGCCTACATTATGCCGTTTATACTAATAACCGTTGGCTTACGGTTAGGTGACATCTGTAGCACATATCGTTCCTTAACGGTCGAGGAATTAATTACAGTAGACTTAATCCCATTCATGCCGTTAGATTCCATATTTTATTTGTTAAATGCCATGATATTTCTTGGGATTGGTAGTGGAGTGGTTTCCCCTTTTGCCTTCCCCACGGTAATTTATTGAGACACCACCTCTTCCGCCCTTTGTTACGTGTTATTTTTCATCCTACAGAGTTGCTAACAACTCACCTCACTCGCAAGAATCATCTTTGTTATCTGCTACGAAATTTGAGAGATCACTCTAGAAGATGATAAACAATATTTTCCCTCCTAAAAATAGATATTTAGAAATTGGGAAAATGTCTATTAGCCAATAAACTTCTGAGATTAGTAAATCTAACTTTTAGCTTCTATGATTCATCTATTTTCTATGAATACGATGGCGTAAATTCAGAAAGTTTAGTTTTCAGTTTTTCTGTAAACTTTGCCCAGGGTTCGTTGTGGCTGTGATAACTCTAATCTTTCGTATAATTAATTACTCAACGTCGAATAACTTCTTGCAATAGCTTCGCGATTTTAAAGTAAATTATGTACAAGTTAAAACATACGAACGGAGTTATGCTAAGAAAAATATTAGTAGTAGTTATAACACATCCTACATTTTCTGATTGGTGACATGCTGACTGCTGGAAAATTATGCGCATTCATAAAACAATGTAAATATGTGACTCTTTCATTAGGCATGCACTTTCTGTCTTTCTGTTATACTAATGCTTTTGCTTCGCGATTTTAAAGTAAATTATATACAAGTTAAATCATACGAACGGAGTTATGCTAAAAAAAATATTAGTAGGAGTTATAAAACATCTCTCTTTTGCTGATTGGTGACATGCTGACTGCTGAAAAATTACGCGCATTCATAAAACAATGTAAATATGTGACTCTTTCATTAAGTATGCACTTTCTGTCTTTCTGTCATACTAACGCTTTTTTCTGTGGTGTTATAAAGAACAAAGACAAAATATTTTGTGAGACTTCGTATTACGAGGATCTTTGTAATTCGTTTTTTTTCAACTAGAAAGGAAACAAATACTCAATAATAAAATTTATTTAAATTTCTAGAGCTGTGGGTGTGTGGGTGGGTGCTTATTTTGATATTGAGCTGGCATTGAAAAAAATTTAGATTCTTTAATATTTGATTGCAACCAGAATTTTCTTAGTCAGAAACACTAATTTTTTTCTTCTTCTAGCACCTTGTGTCTCTCGGTAGTGGTATTTAGGGAGAGGCATATCTATGCATGTAAATTGCTTCACTTATTTATCCTTATTATTCAGTTTTACCCTTGTATAAGTCACGGTACATCTTATTATCTTCAGGTAAAAAGAGCAGAAATAAATTTGAACATGAAGTTCACTATGAATTCCACATGATACAGACCAGAATCCAGAACTTTATGTTTCTTTCTTCATTCCAGGTATAAGCCGTCCACACCTCTCAGCTCTGCCTCCACCCCCCCCCAAGAAATGTATGGGCGACACAGATGCACAAAACCAAGTGGAAGGACTGAAAGAATATTAAAAGAAAAAAAAAAAAAAAAAAAAAATAACAGTATTCAATCCCGGTACGTTACTGAGACGACAGTCCAAGACGTTGCCCAACGCGAGCTGCAGAATCAGAACTTGTTCAAAGGCCATCCAAGGCAGCACCCGAAACCTTAATTTTCAATGCTTTTCCAACTTCTACGATGAAACCCTCTCATGTTCATTTTACTCTGAATTTACTCAATTTAATTTCAAAATGTCTGACAAACTGCATGCCAGGATTGAACATTGTCACTTACTTTAGATTTCTTAAAAATATAATTTGTCCTCCCCTAAACACGTGTGTTACTCACTAAATCACAACACTCCTAAGTTTTTCTCAAAATTTGTAGAACTGAGAAAAGGGGACAGCTTATAACTTCAATAAAAATGTACAAAAAAATCTTAGGGTGGTAAATACTAATCTGTACTATGTAAATTTCATAGTAAAATTCATACCAAAATCTAGGAAATTCATAGGAAATTCAGAGTAAAATGGACAGCAAAACTCAGAGAAACGCGAAGTAGAATTTGACACATCTTATAATTACGTAAAATCATTTACTATCACATTCTGTTCAAATCTCAGTCTATTCACATCTATTTTAGTCTATTCATATCTGCCTATCTATCTGCCTATCTATCTACCTAGTTAGCTATCTCAATTAGTTAATATCTATCTATCTATCTATCTATCTATCTATCTATCTATCTATCTATCTATCTATCTATCATCATATCTATCTATCTATCTATCAAATAATTCAGTTATATCTATCTATCTATCTATCTATCTATCTGATCTACCTCAAATAGTTTATATCTATCTATCTATCTATCTATCTATCTCAAATAGTTCATATCTATCTATCTATCTATCTATCTATCTATCTATCTCAAATAGTTCATATCTATCTATCTATCTATCTATCTATCTATCTATCTCAAATAGTTCATATCTATCTATCTATCTATCTATCTCAAATGATCTAACTATCAAATAATAGTTCTATCTATCTATCTATCTATCCATCTATCTATCTCAAATAGTTCATATCTATCAAATAGTTCATATCTATCTATCTATCTATCTATCTCATCTATATCTATCTATCTATCTATCTATCTATCTCAAATAGTTCATATCTATCTATCTATCTATCCATCAAATAGTTCATCTATCTCCAAATCAAATAGTTCATATCTATCTATCTATCTATCTATCTATCTATCAAATAGTTCATCTATCTATCTATCTATCTATCTATCTATCTCAAATATTCATCTATCTATCTCAAATAGTTCATATCTATCTATCATCTATCCATCTATCTCAAATAGTTCATATCTATCATCTATCTATCTATCTATCTATCATATCTATCTATCTATCTATCTATCTCAAATAGTTCATATCTATCTATCTATCTATCTATCTATCTATCTATCTATCTATCTATCTATCTCAAATAGTTCATATCTATCTATCTATCTATCTATCTATCTATCTATCTATCTATCTATCTCAAATAGTTCATATCTATCGGATTATTTATCTGTTGTTCTTTTTTTTTTTTTTTTCTATATGCATGTTCACTAGAGAAATCTTGTCAAAACTAACAATGAATATAACAGCATGTTTCTGGAAGAAAACTGCAAGGAACAGGAAAAATCTCCTAAAGATAAAATGGAAAGAAACCAGAATCAAGAGTAAATAAAAAAGCAAAGAAAGGAAAACAAAGAAAATAAAAACTAAATTAAATATGAACCATCAAGAAACCCTCTAAAGTCTTTTAGAGCCCAGGAAACAAAACAAAGTGATAGAAATAGTGTTCATTCGCCCACTCTTTCAGATATATATATATATATATATATATATATATATATATATATATATATCCACCATCATGATATACCAGTGACAAGGTATTTTGCCCAGTGTATTTTTAGATAAATATCGATCTTTTTCAAGCTGCTCTTACCCTACTCTTTTCTTTCTTTCTTTCTTTCTTTCTTTCTTTCTTTCTTTCTTTCTTTCTTCTAATCTATTTTATTGAAGTGATTTATCAAGACGATCACGCCAAGTCTCAAGAAAGCATGTCCGATCCTGTTTGAGCTCTGCATAAAGGCGACATCGTTTTAGAGAAAGCTAATCTTCGTACCTATATTAAACTCTTCATAATTATTTATAAATTTGTTTCATTTTAATCCACGGGAGTTTCAACGAAACAACGCCATCTTCAGGTGAACTTCTCTAAAATTCTCCACACAAAATTCTAATTCAATGGTTCTTGTACACAGTTCTCCCGACTTATGACACGGAAATTGTTATTTCGGGACCTTTTTCGAAACGAACGTTATTGTACGTGCGGCTCTAGCAGAATCATATAACTTGACACCATACACATCTTGTCACTCACCAGTTGCCCACACTCAACAACTGGAATTTATATGGACCTTTTTTTCTGAAAAATATGATGCCTCCTATCTGCTGTACAACATGTCACTCTTCAATTGCTTATATTCGTCAGGTGGAGTTCGTACGTCGTTTGGGGGATCCTTTTCAAAAGGAAATTTGTTATATATGAATATGTAAAAGAACAAGGGAACCCACTCAATGGAGAAATTGATACCCGCGATTTCGACAGACTCAGTTGGAATAGTTGTTTCGGGATATTCTCAAATCGAATTCTCTTTAATATGCGACGCAAGCACAGCCAGATAAAGTTCACTCGACGGACAGCCTGTCAGTCATCAGTTGCACATGTTCGTCAATTGGAATACGTGTGTCTTTTAGGGTCCTTTTTTTTCAAAAGGACATTTGTGGTACAGGCGGTTGTAAAAGTGCAAAGAGACTCCACAGGGAGGACAAATTCCCCTCCGCTTGTCGCATACACTCAACAGTTGGAATTTGTATGTTTTTTCGGGATCTTTTCAAGGAGAGTTATATTTTCCAGACAGCCCCAGCACAACATGATGACTTCTTCTGGTGAAAGACCTGCGGAACAAGTTGAGAGTTAAAGGATGCCCAAGAAACCTTGGAGCAACATTCTAACGATAACAACAATTTCTACTTTCACTTTCAGTTGAAATAAAAAAATAAGAAATTTTTTATCAGTATTTTTTAACTCTCTCTCTCTCTTTTTTTTTTTTAACAAAGCAGCATTTTTCCCAACTCCATTGCTTGCTTTCTGATGTCTCATGGGACACAAGATGTCGGGGCAGCATGATTGCGAATTTGTATTTGTGTATTGTTTTGAATAGAGAAATCAAAAGACTACATATAAATATCTGTTTGTGTGCGCATTGATTTGTGTGTATACGGCTTTAGTGTGTGTTTATATGCACGTGTTTTTCTGTTTGTTTCGTTCAGTCTTTTTTTTTTTATTTATTTACGTGGCGTCTTTCCTGCGTAATCACAAGTCAGTATCTTTATCGCTTTGATCTCACGACGTTTGAATTGTTTAAATGTTTACGTTTTCTGCTTCATGTTTCTTTTGCTTTGTATATATTTTTCCTTAGTTTCTCTTTCTCTGTTTATTCTCTTGGCGCTAGTCTCCATTTTCTGATCTTTATTTAACCTCTTTTTTCATGATTTTTTCACATTTCTTGTTTTTTCTTTCATTTTTGCCTCCTCCTCCTCTTGTTTTACATTTTACTCGCCTCATTCCAGTTTCTTTTTCATTCCACCTTCTTCTTCTTCTTCTTCTTCTTCTTCTTCTTCTTCTTCTTCTTCTTCCCCTTGTCATCTTCCTCTCCTCACCCATCCTTCTTCTTCTTCTTCTTCTTCTTCTTCTTCTTCTTCTTCTTCTTCTTCGTCCCCCTTGTTCTCTTTCTCTCGTCGTCGTCCTCCTCCTCCTCCTTCTTCTTCTTCTTCTTCTTCTTCTTCTTCTTCTTCTTCTTCACTTTTCATTCTGGTCTTTTGATATCTACCCACCCCTTTTTTATATTCTACATTCGCTATTGTTTCCTTCCATTATTTTTTATCGATTATCTACAAAATGCTATTATCTTTTTTTTCTGGTTGTTTTACCTGATATTTTAACTGTCGCATCCTGTTACTTTACTTCGGCATCAATTTCTACTTTCACTTTCACTTTCGTCTTTCTCTTAACTGATAATTTACACTTTGTAGTTATACACCTACCATCAACAATAGTCCGTCTCAATTCGACTTTGAAACACGACCCATGTAAAGCTGGAATATCATCGTCTTTATTTGAAGAAAAGAAAATAGTAACAAATAAATTTAAAGTTGAAAATATAATAAAGTTAAAATAAAAGAAATGAAAACTAAAAATGTGTGGAAAAATATGCCTATTGAAATTTTATCGGCACGTGTCTCTGTATTTCATTATATCCGAATTCCTAACTTAGTGAAAGCTCCGTAAATATATCCTTTTTTTTACATCGATGTCCACCCTGTATAAGGACACTCGGGGTAGAGGGCTACAGAATAAAAGGCACAGTTTATGGGGATATGGGAAATATAATGGTTAACCCTAGATTTGAACAGGTTAAAATCATAGTGATATTGGAGGAACCCTCTTGGGTGTCGGTTCCACAAAGAGGTTCATGGAGAGAAGCTATTCGAGTGGAACTTACATCTCACCAAAGACATACGAAGGGAATGAGGGTGTTTTTTTTAATGTGCGTGGCATGACGGGTCTTAGCCGTGAGGGTTAGAACTGGTGCAATTAAGGAATATAGCTCGTCTGGACACACTCCATAGAAATAGCGATAGGGCAGCGAGAGACTTTCGACATTTCGCTTGTGAGAAAGGGTAGAAAATAAAGTGTAGGAAATAATTTGTCACCCACAAGGATTCTTGGACGATTTCGGACTCTAACTGGAAATTGTAGACTGGACAGGTCATGTCCATATATGGCAACAGTACTCCATTTCTGAACTGATCTAACTCTTGTCAAAGTAGAAGATTTCAGTGGGGGGGGTAGTCAGTTATATACAGAACCTGTACATGGAACCGAACATTTTACCAGCATCTTTATCAATGGATATGTACGAATTCCATCTGAAGGATGCTGAGGATACCATTGACCGAACGTGTGAGCAACGAGGAGGTCTTGGAGTGTTTGCAAACAAGGAGGAGGCTTATACTTAACATCCGGAAGAGGCAGCTGAAGTTTCTATGACACATAATGAGAAAAGAGGGCCTAGAGAATCTGATAGATCGAATAGGGGAAACAGAGACAAGGGAAAGCAATGCATGACATACCTGGCGGGCTTGAGCAAGTGGATGACAGAACGTGGTCTGGGAGAGGTGGCAGAGGGAAGGAACTTATTGACAGCGGCAAGGGATAGAGGGAGGTGGAGAGTCATGATCGCCTACACCCTGAAATGAAAATGACGCATAAAAAGAAAGTAAAGATGATGAAATGACATTAGCATGTTTATTTTTTTAGTTTTTTTTCTCTTAGAAATGCTGCCAATTTGTCCCCATTGAGCATTTAGAGCTAGGTCAGAGAAGAGATCAGCAGTAAGCCTTGATCATCTTGATGTTTAGAGGTGCTGTCATAAACCGTAGTATCATCTGCATCGATATTCACCAACAATCTGAGAATGTTCCTTGGTAGATTGTCAATAAAAAACAGAAAGAATGTCGTGCCAAATAGAGAGAGAGAGGGAAAGAGACAGACAGACAGATAGAGATAGAGAGTCTAGGGAAACGCCTGCGCTGATTTCATGGGTTTCAGGGAGCTTCCTGAGAGAAAGGATTTGATAACTACGTAGACTCTTCCATAGCTGGAGAGTTTTATTTTGTAGCAACCCGTTATTATCAGAAGCCTTTGAGTTATCACACAGGTCGAATAGAGAGACAAGGAAAAGCAATGCATGACACACCTGGCGGGCTTGAGCAAGTGGATGACAGAACGTGGCCTGAGGGAGGTGGCAGAGGAAGGAAACTTATTGAGAGCTACAAGGGATTGGGAGAAATGGAGAACCATGATTGCCTACGCCCTGAAAGCACACGGCACATAAAAAGGAAACAAGGCGCTCAAGGCATGGACCCTCCCTGAGGGAACATCCGTTCAAAGGGATTGGTGATAGTTCTAGGTACGATTGGCAATGACGGAATGTCACTAGTTCGGATTTCAAAACAGGGTACCATGAGATTTAGGTTTAATTTCCACTAATTTCTAAGGGATTAATAAGTTTCTTTTTAATCTGATATTATTTCTCATTATTCTAAACATAATTTTTGTGGATGCGCGTGTTTGAGTAAACGCCCTGTTTATATATATATTTATATATATATATTTATATTTATTTTAAACAGTGTTAATTATGTTCAACGTTCAAAGCATTCGAGAAACTTAATATTCGAAGCTGAGTCTCTTGTTGTTTACCTTTGAAGATGGAGGACACAGTTTCAAACCCTATCAGAAAGCACATTCTATTTATTAAATTTCTCCAATGCGCATGCTGTTAGACAATTTACTGTTAAAAACATCCTGTTTATCTCTGTAAACATTATTCTTGTAGATACACGTGTTTTAATAGATTTAATTGTTTCCTTCCATTATCTTTTATCGATTATCTACAAAATTCTATTCTCATTTTTTTGTTGTTGTTCTGGTTGTTTTACCTGATATTTTAACTGCCACATCCGGTTAATTTACCCAGGCAACAATTTCTACTTTCACTTTCACTATCTATTTAATCACACTTTTACGATCTATTTAATCTATTAAAACACGTGTATCTCCAAGAATAATGCTTACAGCAATAAACAATTAATTTCCACTAGTAAAATTATATTTAAATATCCGTGAGATCGTATGTTTATGAAAATGGAGAAAGTAAAAAATTATGAAAACCTGGTAAGAAGACATTACCCTACGTATAAACATGATCACAACACGTTAATAAAAATTCTATTTGAATAAAAACCAGAAATTTGATAATACGTAGTGGAGTTCAGACCAATATCCTTATTTTAGTATTTTTTTTAATCATATCACCTTAAACAAGGCGATAGTGCCATTAAGACAAGAAGCTACTGGAAGGGGAAAGAGAATGAAAAGTTTTGTAGTATACCTACGGACGATAATGGGTATGTCCCCATTCATACAAATATAGTAGTAAATACGGAATATTGGTCAGCAGTTGGAGATTCGTTTCTACCTGTGCTGGTCAAACTCTCTGCCTCCGGACAGAGAGGGTCCCCAGACGAGGCTATGTCGAAGAGCAGAGTCTCGTCTCGGGAAACAGTTACCCTACCCTGTTTTATACGGGGTCTACGGGGAATTTTTGGCCGAGTCTACGGGCTCGGAATCCCCACATTAGATGTGGCATGTCTCGACCGCGTGGGGTGGTAAGTAGATATCCCTCAGTTGGAGATTCATTGTGGAACTCACTTGACTCACTTCTAGAAGTTGACTACTACTTCTACGTGACACTGGCGAAACTTATAAGTGTGGTTCTTGTCCTAAGTAGTATTGTTCATTATCAACCTTCGTGTGATTATTCTATTCAGTAACCTTCCCTAGGTTACAAAAAATGACTTTACAAGGAACCGGAAACCCAATCTTCATGAAGAAATAATGGATAAACCTGTTAAAAAGACTGAAGAGGGGTATGAACCTGGCGATATGCGGACCTATTTACCCTTGTTTTTTGTTTTTTTTAACAGCATTTCTAATCTTCCGCAGGTGTATTTTGTGCTTTGGAATGTGAAAAATTATCAAGAAGTCTATAACAATGTACATATATGGGAAATGTCTCAACAGGGGATGGAACATGTGACACTGAAATCTGATGGTGCATTGGAATAGCAAAAGACGCTTTCCAAAACCCAAGCAGAATACTACAAAACAGGAAAAATTCGTAAGAAACAAAAACAACAGTACTGAATTGCTATCAATATCAATCCTTTGATATGGAAGCGAATGCTGAACAATTTCCTCACAGATGAAAAGAAAACTGGAGAAAACAGAAATATAGTCCTACAGAAGGATACTGAGAATGTTATGAACGGAGTATGTAAGCAACGAGGAAGGTATAAGGGCAATGAACCAAATGGATATTTGTACTTACAATCAGAAAGAGAGAACTGGACATTCTCTAACGCATGATAAGGAGGGAGGGCTAAGAAAATTAGACACTCCCAGGAAACATCTAAAGCAAAAGGAACAAGCGAGGAATGATCAGCCACATTCTGAATGGAAACATTGATTAACATGCCAAACAATCGTGTGTAAATAGATGGCGGACTGGGAGGAATAGTAAGGTGAAAAATATTGCTCCAAGCTACAAAGGAGAAGAAGTAGTGGAGATCCATTATTGTCCACTTCCTGAGGGATAGAGAGAAACGACAAGTAAACTACCTAATAAGCTTGTCCAAATGGATGGCAAGACATAGACTGGAAAGCATAGTAAAACGAAAAACTTTGCTTAGAGCTACAAAGAGAAGTAGTGGAGATCCATGATCGTCCACGTCGTGAAAGGACAGAAGAAAAGAGCGAGTAGCATACGTACCAAGCTTGTGTAAATGGATGACAGAACATGGACTGCGAGGAATAGCAAGATGAGAAATATTTCTTGAGATCCATGATCATCAACCTTAATGTAATTACAAATTTTACATTAGACTTAGTACAGGATCAGGTAGACAAATGATATAGCAAAAGAAAAACAAAAAAACAAACAAAAAAAAACAGACTGTATCGACGTGTGATTTTTAATCATTTTACCCCATGCAAGATAATAAAGCCACTATGACGCGGTGGGGTGGCTACTGAGTATTAGAAAATATGAGAAAACTATTATTAATGAGTGAGGACTTTATCGACGTGTGTTTTTTTAATCATTTTACCCCGAGCAAGATAAAAAGCCACTAAGACGCAGGAGGCTACTGAGTGTTAGAGAATATAAGAAAACTACTATTAATGAGAGAGTACAAGAAAAAAAAGAGCATTTAGAGAACAGAAGATGACGATTGATATTGCATTTACATTTTTAAAGATCAAAGGTGGCTGGAAAAGCAAGAAGCCGGAAGTGAATTTCATAAGCGAGAAGAGCCACAAAAGAAACTGTTACTATAGAGATTACAGTTACATCCAGTCAACTGTAAAAAGATAAGACCTTGCAGCCAATCTAGTACTGCGCTTAAATTCCTAAAGTCTAGGTATCATAGCGGAAGGTTCATCAGAACAATGAAAGTATTTATAGAAAAAACAAAACAAAACAAGGAAGCTACGTTACGGCGATGGGAAAGCGACTGAAGCCGAGATGCCAGGTCAGGACCTATAACATTATAGATATTTCTTTGGGTTTTATCAACGATCTTTAAATACATCGCAGAAGCATCAGACCTGGTTTAGTAGTAATATTCAAAGCATGGGCGAATGACAGACTTAGTATTAAGTATGATAGATTATTTTGAGAAAAACTGTGTCTAGCAGAATACAGTGAATCAACTTTCTTTGTTGCAGACTTAGCAATTGAATCAATATATTTGAGAACAGAAATTATTTTCAGCTAAAATTAGAACGAAAACTCAACATGCAATACTTGTCTGAAGTCAAATAGCAAACGTTTTAATTCTAGATGTTTGGTTTTCAAATATGAGAAGCAAAAGAAATTTAAGTCTTTCTGACAACATTTAAAAATTCTACACATATCGTCAGCTAAGCGACAAATTGCGAGCTGAATCAATAAAAAATTGTTTTCCATATTCAATATTAGACAAAAATAACTCTGTCCAGTTGTATATTTAGTGTACGAAAATTTTCGAGACGTTGTTACATTTGGAAATGAACCATACTGAAGATGAAATAGTTTGTAGAAGATTAAATTATCAAAACGCAACAGAAACACTTCAAGAAATGTAATAAAAAAGAAAGAAAGATAATTACTGTAAAATGCGACGTACAAGTCGAGTTTTCATATCTAAAAATATCTTTCCAAATCTAAGGGTCGACTTAAATGACGGGTATAAAAGGCAAACCTTTACCATCGAGTTGTAAAACAAGTGGGCCAGCACTGGTAACAAATACTGTACACCACTTACCATACCTCCACTAAAACTTGTGTTTGGTAAACATATTTGGCATATTAACACAGAAATTAATAAAAATAATAAAACAGTAACACAAATTCAGTTTTTTGTTAACGCTAGAGCAAACATTATCGCGTCCAACAGCTGATACACTAAGTGTAAACACTGACCAAAGCCCCATTTAACTCAGATGGCCCGTTTAACTAGCTATGGTAGGTGTATCAACTGCGTAATTTCTTAATGCTATGATATGATCTACGCTATTAATATTTTATAGCAGTTAATGTAAACTTTAATGTTTTTATTAGTAGTCTTGACGAATTTTAACTGTCCGTTAAGTAATACCAATACATTATACGGTGTGTGTTGTAGGCTGTTTGCTATACAACGCATATACAAAGACATTACAGTTAATAATATCTCAGTATTCAGGTAAGTGATGTGAGCTTATATAGTTTTGGCACAGGTATACTGTAGCCTAACTTCATTTACCGGTAGGCTTAATTTTGGGGCGACTGATCGCCGTATGTTTGGGGTCGACCTATACAGTAGGTATAGGGCTAACCCATAATGAGATCGACTTGTACGACGCAATTTACGGTATTATTTTTTTAAAATGTTAAAAAATAGAATGGTATAAATGCAAAACAACGAATGATGACCTGAAAAATGAGTGTGTGTGTGTGTATGTGTGTGTGTGTGTGTGTAAGAGAGAGAGAGAGAAAGAGAGAGAGAGAGAGAGGTAATACGGCCACTCAGACGCAAGGGTTTACTGAGTGCGAGAGATTATGAGAAAAAAAAAATTATTAAGGAGAGAAAACAATAAAACAGGAATTCAAAAGACAGAAGACAACGATTGAAATAGCATTCAAAATTTTGAAGATCACGAAGCCGGAAGTAGATTTCTACAAGCGAGAAGTGCGAGAAAAAGAAATTGCTGACACATACTGTTTAATCTAGCCATTTCAACTGGATGACATGGACAATCATGGGTCTTCACTACTTCTCCTGGCACTAGACATACCATTTGCGGGCGGAAAAAAGGACACTGGGATCGTTACATCCCAGGGCACGATTTTGAAGGAGACGTTGAGGAGATGGCATCTTTCTGTTCACCGTCAAATCCTCGCACATGTTATGAGTGTAACTGATAAATAGCGTGTCGCCAGGCGTTGGATATATAAACGGGAAGTTTGAATAGAGAACATTTGATACTTAAAATCAATATCGATCTTGAAGACGTAATTGATATTGAAAGGCAAAGCGGATTGGATTCTAGAGAGTATAAGTCATCCAATTTATTGTCCGGCTTTATGCAACATTTGCTTCCGAAGCGAAATTCACGATGGATTACGCAAGTTGTCAAAGGAAGGAACTAATAGTTTCGAGTAAGTTACGTGAAACTTGTTCAGAGTAAATACATCACAGTATATGTGTGTGTACTAATATATATTAGTACACACACACAGACACACACGCATACGCACACACACACACACACATATATATATGTTAAGAAATGGACAAAGGTCCGACAATTTATTTATTAAAGACATTTTTAAATAACAACGTTAAACATAAAAAATGTCTTTAACATATATATATATATATATATATATATATATATATAAAAGGGTTATAAATTTATTTCAACAGATATACATATATATATATATATATATATATATATATATATATATATATATATATATTAAGAAATGGACAAATTCCGACAATTTATTTATTAAAACATTTTATGTTTAACATTCTTTTTTATAGATATATATTTATAAATGCTCTGTTTATTTAACATATAAATGTTATTTAGTTTATTATATTTATAAATATATATATAAAAAAGAAAAACATAAAAATGTATATATATATATATATATATATATATATATTTTATAGACATATTTTATGTTTAACGTTCTTTTATATATATATATATATATATATATATATATATATATATATATATATATATATATATATCAGACCGACTACATTATATTAAATGATAGAAATTCAGCACGACAATCTGATAATAAACCAGACATTTAAAAATAAAAGAAAATATATAAAAAATATATAAATTAAAAAAAAAACAAACAATAAAATAAAAAAAATAAACACTTAAAAATAAAAAAAAGGAGTAGAGAAATTAACTTGACCGTAAAATTTTTAGGGCTTGGGGAGCTTACACTATTGAAATGGAGGAACAAAAATATATTAGAGTTATATAAATTTATATATAAATTAACTACAACCAGTATTCAATAAAATTCACGGAAATGGAATCTGTGTTGTTATTCATTTAAACTTCATCATCATCAATCAATAATAAATAATAATAATAATTTAAAAATAAAATAGAAAATATATAAAAAATATATAAATAAGATAAAAAAAATAAAAATAAAATATTAAAAAAATAAAAATAATGCAACACACACAAAAAAAATAAAAAAAAAGGATGTAGATGTATTTAAATTAATGTCATTGATCATAGGTAATTTTGTCTAGATGTTTTTTGATGAGCTGTTGTATAGATGAATATATATATATATATATATATATATATATATATATATATATATATATATATATATATTCATATATTATATGTGTGTGTGTATGTATGTCATTTGCAAAGAATGAATAAATTAAAAACACTATGTCTGCTTATTTTATCATAATCCTTTCATAAATAAGGCAAGAAATTCACTGTAACATAGATTCACTTTTATTTCTCAAGTGCTTTCCATCTTTTTCTAAGTTCATCATCAAGGGTGCAACTGGTAAGGCCAAAAACTATGTGTATCAATCCATTTTTGAATTTATATATATATATATATATATATATATATATATATATATATATATATATAATTATTTATTTAAAAATATGATTCCAACACGCTACATAAGAGTTCTCATGTTTCAAAACAAGAGCCGAAAACTTCAATATAATTATTTGAATTAAATTGAATTAAAGTACTAAGCTCTGTTCCATCTTCAAGCGAAATTTTTGGGAATAACTTATTTCTGAGGTTTACGCGTTTTATAAGCATATTCATTATTGAAATCAAAATTTCGATGGTAACGGCTAGAACAATTGTTTAAAGAAAAGGGGCGTAATGTGTTATTAATTTGTATCAATATCTCAGTTACATTCACAGATGTCAAGTCAGGGTAAGGTTGGGGTGTCTAAATTTAAAGCGGAAGATGATATCGTCTAGTCTGGTTAAGCGTCTATGGGGATTTTTTAATTTTTTAATTTTTTCTTTTTTCTGAAAGGGTTTTGTGTATATAAAACTGTCGTAAATCGCTAACATTTGTTTTTTGACGACTCCCTAAAGGGTTATCTATTTTTGTAGGGCATTTAAACTATTTATTAGGACTATGGAATTTAAAAGTTATTTTATTGTTTGTTTATGCTAATTATTCAATGCAAAAATTTGATGATGTCGGCAAAAAAACCGTTAACTCATGTCTATTGTTTAATAGATTTTTATTATTTAGAAACTTAAAAATGTGTAGTTTTTCATGTAGGCATAAAGGGCATGGGTCATCCCAAGTTTTACAAGTCCTAGTTTTGTTTATAATTTTCCATTTTACTTTTGGTGTTTTATTCATTTCCTTCAAATGCCAAAAATATTTAGATATCTGATTTCTTTTATTTATATTGTTGAAAGAGCACTTATGCTGCCTCCATTTGGTTTTAAATTCATTCTTCGTAGACCCAATATATATATATATATATATATGTTAAAGCATTGTTTAAAAAACACCGTGTTCTACTCAGATACGGTTATCCACTAACAATAATACTTGAAGTAATAATATATATTCGTGTGTGTGTGTGTGTGTGTGTGTGTGTGTGTGTGTCTGTGTGATAAAACGTAATTTTAAGTTATGCTATATTTATGGCATAAGGGGTCAATATCCTGGATAGAGCGTATGTAAATATCTTCAGTGAGGACACAGATCAACAGTAAGTGGCAACAGTATGAATAACAGTTTTACTAATATATATAAAAAAAAATACACTAATGTGATTAATGATAAATAGAAGTGACTTAAAGATTGTAAAACTCAAACTTGTAACCTAAACAGAATAAGTAAAAACGTAAACGTCAAACATGATCTATCCCCCAGTGACCTATATAATTAGAATAAACAACTATATACAATAGCTATAAAATAACCGCTTTCAGGTCCATAATTCGTTCTGTTCAATAACTCGTTAGAATATTTTGACATAATGGTTACCGCTTATTCAGAAAAATATGTAATTAAATGAAAATTATTGACCTTGCTACGCATAATGCCACAATGACTAACACATTTAAATAATCCAATATACATTCTTCAATCTGAGTCGCTTTCCATTATTCAACCGGTGTTAATATCTTTACAAGAATTATATTAGACCGGGGATTAAGTATTGCTGCCATATCTGGGCTGGAGCTAGTCAATCATCACTTTCCAGGCCCTGTTGAAAGCCTGCCGCTACTTTATTGCCATTCCCTTTACACATTAGCCTCATTCTTTAGTTGCACCAGTTCAGACCTTCCACGCCATGCCACTTCCACAGTGTAGAATCACCCTCGTTTCTCCCGTGTTTTAAATATTAAGAGAAATTTCCACCCAAAGAGATTTGATCCTACTTCTTGATAGTCGATCTATTCATGACGAAGGTCGATCGATATCTATCCTCCCTAGCCTCGTCATCTCCACTTCCTACCAAATTATCTTCTATTCATATCACGCATGTCATTCATCAGTAACATTTCGACGGTAACCCTCTGCCTTGAACTGGCTCTTGAGCCTTGTATTCGGTGTAGTTTCGTCAGAAAATAACAATGCCAACAGATATGGACATTCATGATAATTGCCTGCAGACACAAGTTAAGTCTTAGCTGATCAGTCTTGGAGAAATTATGGTTATCTTTGTTTTGTTTTGTTTTCTTTTTCGGTCAGACTAATTTTTTCTTTAGGAATAAAACAAATTAAGCAAATGCACAAAGACAGAAGGAGAAGTAAGACAAAAAAGCGCGTTTTTTTGTTGCTTTTTTTTTTCAAAGAATTTATTTGATTTATACTGCGAGACGATTGTCAGAGAACTAGAAATCATTCTTGGGTTTATTATCAACGGCCATAATCTTAACAACATGAGAAACCCGGACGACATTGCTATCTGAGAGCAAAATACAAAACGAAAATACAAAATCTAGAGAGGGTAACGAAGGAAAGCGAGAAGAAAAGGCTAACTACCAATTATGGAAGAAGGCTTATACTTCCAGCATTTTTCTTTACAAGAGAGACTGAATTATCATTATTATTATTATTATTATTATTATTATTATTATTAGTAGTAGTAGTAGTAGTAGTAGTAGTAACAGTTATGAGAAAAACGTGATTTAAGAAAAGATAAAGAAAAGACAAATACACAGTGATTGACAGTGTGTTATAGTGGAACACACCTATTCTATTGTTAATAGACTCTCCCACCGATAATAAGTAGGAGTAGTAGCAGTCGCTCAGGGGTCGGTCAGTCAGTCGACTGGGTGATCGGTTGAACTCTCTGCCTCTCGGACGGGGAGGAACGCGAAAGGGCGGATTCTCTTTTGGGGAGGTAAACCGACCCTGAACCCGTTTATACGGGTTCAATGGGCATATTTTTGGCCGAGCCCACGGGCTCGGAGATCCCACGGGCTCGGAGATCCCACGTTAAACCGGCCTTGTGCCACATGATGCCCTCGTGGGGGGGGGTGACTAAATATCGTCGGTCAGTGAGTCGATGTCGGACAACAGTTAGTCGGATACTAAAGTATCAGCGACCACAACTAGATTACTCTGCGTTATACCTATTATATCAAGTTCCTAACGTTTTGTATGTCGAACCTATTTTAGGACCGACTTAGTACAAATACAAGCGTCCACTGTGAAACCACTCTACGACACAATGTAAAACAATATTTCAACAAAATGTCTGTCTTCTTCAAGTTATATTTAAACAATTTTTCCAAATTAAAAATATATGCTTGAAAATACTTGGAAAAAATTGTTTAAATATAACTTGAAGAAGACAGACATACGGTTGAAAAATTGTTCTACATTATCAAACACTGTTTTTTCTTTTCTTTATCTTTTCTTAAACCGCGCTCTTAACCGTTGAAAAACATTGGAGTTACGTCAATCATTTTGTTTATTATTATTATTTTTATTCTCTTTGATTTCTGGCGTTTACACATTTCTTTCCGGGTCCCGCACAGGGACCTAAGGTTAGAAGTGGCATCATGACATTTTCCACTAAGAAAAAAAAAAAAAAATTACATAGATAAAGCCCTTCGTAAAGTGTGGGCTGTACTTGTCAGAACAATTTTTTGTATCTCCTTGAGGCATGGACTTCCAGGAATCCCTTCAATTAGTCTACTGCAATCTTTTCTAACCAGTCCTAGAGCTCCAACTACAACAGGGATTGTTGATGTTCACATATGCCACTAGAAGTAAGGAACGGAAAGGAAATATATAGAAGAGAGGGAGAGAGAGTTTTATTACTATTATTATTATTATTATTATTATTATTATTATTATTTCCTTTCATTTCTGCTATATACAGATTTCCTTCCGGGTCCCAACAAGATATCTAAGGTCAGAAATGTCATCATGACATCTTCCACTGACCATCTTTGAAAAAAATCAAACTCGAAAGCCCCTAAAAAATCACACACATTTTACAATATATCAATTGTGAAAGCAGAATAACACATTGCGTATTTTTAGCAAGTAAGAGTGATGGTAACAAGTCAAGAAGCAATATAACATTGTGGAGAGCCATTGTCCTGAAGAGATATGGCGACGACGAATATAATCAGAGGTTGCAACGTAAAACGGTAACTTGCTTGTTAGGGAAGCTATTTCTGTGGTGGTAACGAGTGGACCAGAAAAATTTATAAGTTTGAATCTTTGTGAAATCAAAATTTCCCAGAAAATTTGATTGTGAAAACATCCGTTGTTTAAAGTGACATTTGTTTAGTCAATGTTCGTCTAAAAGCTTATCTGACGAATATGTAAGGCTATCATTTTTAATGCAGATGGCCTTGAAAGTTGGCGATATTTAAAGTCTGGATAAGCTAAAAACAAACCAAAGGAAATGACCCTTTTTTACCCCTTTTGTGATCAAGGGATGGTGAAAAAAAACCGTGGGCGGATGGGTCATTATATATATAGCATTTTGGCGAACGGCAAGGTAGAAAACCAGGGGAATCGAGGCGGTACATATCGTAATTTGGCTGATCAACACACACACACACACAATTCACACCCGCCTATGATGTTCGATTCTCTGATAAAAGTTTGAGAATACACAGTTTGGTTTCAAGTTGTGAAGCTGTATCAAACTTTTGTAAATCTGTATTTGCTATTATTAAAACTATCATTTTCAACCAAGATCAGGCCTTCTCCTTCTTCCGACAAGAACACAACTTTCTTTTCTTCAACCCCGTCGTCAAGAAAACACCGGAGAAGCCAACCCCCTTTTCTTGTCAGTAAGAAACACAACACTCACCAGTAACTTTAGACAATCGACGACCTAATTGGCACCAGCTGCTTCGCCAGTTTAAAACTGTATGCAACCTGACCCCATAGCCATCCCAAGGTGAAAATATCTACGAGTGATAGGGTCCAAAGGCTGTACGTCCTTGAGGAAAAAAGGGTTACATTATACAATGTACATTGGAAATTATGACTGAACAAAGACATTCTATATTCTATCTTTATTTTCAATGAAGTGGATATTTGTGCGTATACATGTCTATTCTGTGCATCTGTATGTGCGTATGAGATAAAAAATGAGTGTCTGTTTTGTGTGTGTGTGTGTGTCTCGGAAACTCATCCGTTGTCAAGATGTGATCAAAAGGCTCACGCCATCTTGCTGTTTGCTTGTTTTCACTGGTGGAATCATGGTCAGTCCAGACATTTACGTCCATGACACAGAGCAATCGTACTCTGGATTAAACAAAGCCCTCATTCCTAACACTTAAGTCGACAGAATGTTAGTAAAGGCCAGGTGTCTATGTCACATACATAACACCGTAAATTATCACACCTACACGCTCATGCACACATCCTCTCGCACATATATATGCAGAGATTTATACATATAGCGCGAGAGAGAGAAAGAGAGAGAGAGAGAGACGCAAAAAGCTGACTCATCGCAACTAGACAAATTATTTATCAACAAAATTATAAAGGGTATTTCATTAAGACGGATTATATATAAGGGTGTTTCATTAAGACTATTCTCTAGCTATCGATGCTATCAATGAAGATCATATCGGTTTTTAATAGTTATTTTGGTGGTTGTTACTGCGACAATCTTGTAAAAACAATGATTCTATTCACGAAACATTCGACATTCGTTGACTGAGCAGTTAGCGTTATTGTCGGTTGAAATTTGGAAATTAGACTTATCATGGAGATTTCTTTTCAAACCTGTTGTTTTAGTCGTGTGGAAATTTAACTGATTGATTATATAATTATTTAAAATTCTAATCATCGTTTTAAAAACCGGGGTGAGTCAAAGGTGTATTAGGGGTGTCAAGGGAATAACGATCATTTTGAAACGCTGTTTTTTTTTCTGCTTTTTTTTTGCGAGTACGAAGGCTAAACATTGCCATCTTTTTTTTTTACTAGAGTTTTTCAGGAAATTAGACTCAAGTCCACTAAGTGTTATAGCTCTTTCTAGTATCGATGGGTGTTTCCTTCCAAATATTCAGTTTTTACTAGCATTTTCCCTTCCATTTATTTCACACATCTCATTCATAGTTACCATTTTGACTCTACTACTCCACATTGAGTGGCTCTTGTGCATTATGTTCGGTGAAATTTAGCATATATAAAAAGCGCTAGTATTTTTGCTTCACGTGTTTTCTGCGTTTATATTAGTGTTATATAGGAATAAAGTGTCGCTGCCGACACTTGAGTTTGAACATAGATCGCCAGTGAGCAAACAGCCGATCCCATTATTGAATGAAGTAAACCACGTGACCATATAGGAAAGGCATATATGGGAGGTAGCGTGTGTCTAATTGACCGCTATTTCTAGTCTATCACTATAAGGATCGCTATTCTCTACTTTATTCACTATACTCTTTCTCTATTCGGATCACTATAAAGGTTACTTTCCGAGCGAGTATTATCGAGCAAGTACTACTAGTGCGATGTTATTCGAATGTGTATTGTTCAACGGCGTACTATAGTTGTATCTGCGATTACAAAGTCTCTACTACAACGAGCATTACGAAAGTGGCAACGATTAGACAAGACTATGTTCTAATATCAATGTTACTAACAGAGCACTTGTGATATTACTCACCATATGACAAATATTGTTCGGTACTAAAATAAATACTAAATTCAGCTAGGAATTTGTTGTTTTTTTTAATAATCATAAATGAAATGGTAATTGTCAAAATACAGGAGACGAATTGGCATTGATTGACCGAAACTTTATCGTTGCTGTCGGTTGAAATTTATAAAATCTTTTTCTTACAACAGTTTTTCGGGGAATTAGACTCCTCAAGTTCCTTGTGACCTTTTGTTTTTTTGTTTTTTTAAATATTCTTAAGCTTTTGTTTAAAGTCAACATCTTTAATTTAATCATTATTTCCCTTTCTAGTTACATGTGTCACTTATTTTGTTATTGACGTTGGAAGCCTTCAAGTGACATGGATTTATTATTTGGAGATATCTCATTCTGTAGCGCCAGTCTATACGACCTTTTAGTACTAGACAATCCTTTCTCTTGAAGCCATTTTTAAACATTGATCTGAGAAAACGATTGTATATAACTGATACTTTAGATATATCTGAACGACTTTAGACGCCATGCATGAAATCCATGGAAGAGTCTCTATCTGACGAGGCTATTTAAGAATATAGTTTAGTTTTCAAGACAACATTTCGGTTCTCTAGCATTTTACTGTCTTGTACAAAAATACCATCAGCGCAGCCAATTCTCTATTCAATTTCTTTATCTTCTGTGTAAATCATTTTTTATAACTGGTCTATACATGGATGTATCAGGTTGTTACACATATTCGTTCGTTTTATCTGAGGTTCTGCAAATGATCTCGAAGAATAGTCTTTCGTGGCATTTTTTTGCTTAATAACTCTGGTCATCCTGTTAAACTATTGTCTAAAGTTATTGAAATTTTATTTCAGATTGGACCCTCTTTGAGATGGAATGTAAAGAAGAAAAACAAGTTCACCATCATCTTCTCTTTGCTTCTAATCAATGTCAAAATCTACCAAATCTCCCCGCGATATTTGCGTTGTGTACGGAGATGAAATGCTTCAAAACAGCAAAACGGTCAATGCTAAGCTTTACGTACGCTGAACAAATGAAACAGGCTCGAAAAGGCAATCCAGCTGAGAAGACCTGGACGGTGATACGGTGTTATTTTTCAACACTTTACAGCTTTCACGTGGCCGAGTGATTAGAACGTTTGCATTCTGACCATGAGACTCGGGTTCGTGTCTCACCATAGTCGGTTTGTCAGGAAGGAGACTGGAGGGTTTTTTTTTCTGAAGTTCTGCGAATGGTCTCGTAAAATAATCTTTTGCGGCAATTGTTGCTTCTTAATAACTTTGGTCATGCTGTGGAACTGTTGTCTAAAGTCATTGGAATTTTTTTCGGGTTAGAAACCCATTTGAGATGGAATGAAAAGAAAGAAAAACCATGTTCACCATCTTTTTGTTTTAATCAAGGTCACATTGCTACTAAATCTCTTTCGAGACAATCTTTCTATGTACGAGTTCATTACCTACGGAATGATTCAAAACAACCGAACGGTCAATGCTGAGTTGTATGTTGATCAAATGAACAGGCTAAAATAGGCAATTCAGCAGAAAAGACCTGAAATTGGCACTGCAGTTGGATTATCCAACATAACAATGCTCACCCAAACGTCACATGGAAAATTATGTCACCATACTCTCCTGATTCAGCCCGTTCAGACGACCACAGTTTTCGGTCGCATTCTAACAATTTGAAGGGTGTTTTATTCAACAACGACGTGGAGCTTAAAACATGGCTTGATGAATTTTTCGAGCCCCACACTAGTGATTTCTGTCGTCGATACATTGAATAGTTAGTGGACCGTTTGCAGGAGATCGTAAACACAGAAGGGGAGTATATTGTTGAATGATTCATCATAATTATTACGAAATAATAAGTATTAAAATAAATGATAAAAATGAACAAATTTATGTAACAAACTAATATTTAAAGTGCTAAGAATTTACCAATTACACATTCTGGATTTTTTCTGATGAAATCAAGGTAGATGCCAATTCTAGATCTTAAATTATGCCCAGAAAATTTTTTTTTATTTAATTTGGAAATATTTATATTTAATGAGAGCTAGAACATTTCTCCTTTTTACCAAAATTCTTACAGGAAATAAATATAAACTTTTACAATGCGTTTAATTAGTAATTAGCCATTTCCATATGCCTAAAGTGGACCAGGCTGCTGGGTGGGGGAGGCTTGTTTTTATTATGTGTCACCATCTCTGGAATGTTTACTAACCAAGGTTATAGAAAACAGTCTATTTAACCTACAGCTGGTGGGAGAAGACATATGATCATACTTTTCCCAATGGTATTTGATTTCTCATTTCAAGCCGATCTCCATCAGACCCCTCGCGAATTCATATATAAAGAGAGAGTTAATGAGGTTTAAGTGATTTGCATAAGATGTACTATATATATATATATATATATATATATATATATATATATATATATATATCGTCGTCGGCTCCCAGTCGTGTCCGAGTATCGGGTTCTGTCAATCTTTTATGTCCTGTCTTCACGGTTGATGTTTATGTTTGACATGACTTGCGAGGCTCAGTCGGTGGTGGGAAAGTCGCGGACAGTGCTCACAGGGGAGGGGAAGGGGAGGAAGGGAGGGTCGTTCACAGCGCTCCATTCTCCTTCGTCGCCTTGCCTCTTCATTCTCCCTCTTCCTTTCCTCGAAGTCCGCGATGCCATCGCGTATTGATCTCCTCCACGTCGTTCGGTCCCTGGCAGTTTTTTTTTCCCACGAGGACGAGCTGATGTTGGTAAGTGTCAGGGTGCGCTTTAATTGGTCCTTGTAGCGCATTTTGGGTGCTCCTCGTGGTCTGGTCCCAATATAGGATTTTCTTGGGGAGCCTGGAAGGATCCATCCTGTGGACGTGTCCTGCCCAGCGGAAGCGGTGGTAGATGATAGTGGCCTCGACGCTGCTCACTGGGGCTCTGTCCAGCACTTCTGTGTTGGTGGTGTAGCTCTCCCAAGAGATGTTAAGGATTTGCCTTAGTTTCAGTTGCTGGAAGCGCTCTAGCATTTTTACCTCGCTTCTATATAGGGTCCATGTGCCGCAAGCGTATAAAAGGGTGGAGTTGCCCGGAAGACCATGATTTTGGTGGTCATTGTCAGTGCGTGGTTTTTAAATATGCGGCAGTTGAGTCGGCCAAAGGCGGAGTGGGCTGCCCTGATTCTATTCTCCACGTCCTTTCTGCATGTGGGTGTTGATGTCAGAATGCTCCCCAGACACGAGAACTGATCTACTTGCTCCAGCGGTTGGCCAATGGCAGTGGTGTTAGTGTTTGGGAGCGGCAGTCCGGGTGGTGGTTGAACTAATAATTTGGTCTTTTCTGTGTTGAGCTGCATCCCAAATCGTTCATAGGCCGTGTTGTATGCGTCCGCTAGTGACTGGATGTCCTATCCAGTCTGACCTGGGGTGTCATTGTCGTCAGCGTACTGCAGTTCCCGTACCGAACACATTGGTGCCAGAACACACCCTTGCTTCAGGCCACCAGTAATGGGGAATGGGTCCGAGAGGGAGTTCTGGTGGCATACTCTCCCCACCATTCCGTCATGCAGGGCGCGCACCAGGGCGACAAAGTCGAGTGGGCAGCCAAACCTAGTAAGGACTGCCCACATATCGGGTCGGGGTACTTTATCGAAGCGGGGGATTGGAGTACATACGTCTCAGGCTAAGCTAGACTTAAGACCCCCACAGATTCTGCCTCCTAACCGCTTGCTTGCTACCTTCCCGTGGTCCCCTCTGTTTCTCACTAAATGCATGCAAGTGACCGAGTGGACTGGCGGCATAATCAGTCCCCACCCCCTGCTGCCTTGTAGGGTTTTGCTTTTTTGAGGCAAAGGCTAGGTGAAGGAAAACTCCGATATATATACATATATATATTTTTATATATATATATATATCGTTTATATATATATATATATATATAATACTTTTACAAACATTGGGGCTGGGTTCCTCACACCTAAACAAGGACAAAAGTCCCTATAAAGATATGTCCGAAAATCATTCGTTTTTGAGTTATTACGTTTACGATAGATGGCGCTGTGTTGTTTTATAGACTAGGTCATATTTTTCATTCGTGTGCATTTATGGCTAGTCTGTCTTCAACGTTTAACGTCTGTAGTAGTGAGTTAACTGAGAAGTGTTCCTCTTAACAATCGTAGTTTATTCATATCATGAGCTGACAGATATGATTTTTACATACGCCCGCGGGAATGGTAATGGACGCGAGGCTACACGACTGTATCTGATTGCGTTTCCAGACCGAAGGCAGACGCATCATCCAACATTTGCTGCTGTTTATTTTCACGTTGCTGAGACAGGATCTGTGGCACCAGAAACTATGGTAATAAGTATGTGGGGATTTTAACATCTAACAGCGTCTAACTTTAAATTTAATAACTCAAAAACAAAGGATTTCCAGACATATGTATACATGGACTGTTGTCCTTGTTTTGCTGTGAAGAACCCGCCTCCAAAATTTGTCAGTATTTTGATAGACCCTGTATATATCAATATCTTCAGGCATATATATATATATATATATATATAATAAAAAGGCTTAAACACTAATATTCCATGGTCATAATTTATTCCATTGGAATCGTTAAACCTACAAATTCAAATTTTGAATTTGTAGGTCCAAATTTTTGATCGTATTTACGATTCCAATGGAATAAATTATGACCATGGAATATTAGTGTTTAAGCTTTTATTATATCCTTACTCTGTCCTAGACATTGAGTTCTACCTGGATCCTTCCTCTTGGAAATTTTTTTTTTTTTTTCTGAAAATATAGATGTATGGGAATTTTTATATATATTTTGCATATGTATGTATATTTTCCACTAATATTATATATATATATATATATATATATATATATATATATATATATATATATATATATATTGGAACATACAAGTCACAACGCTAAAAGTTCAAATATTTCAAGTGAGAATTTTTTGTATGAATTTTGTAATGTGGTAAATCTACGAATTCTTTTGTTGTAAAAGTTTTCAAGTTAACGTGACATGAACCAAGTATATAGTTCAATTAATAGCGTGATATGTCTTAGTAGTTTTTTTTCTTTTTGAATTTCGTACTGCAGATCAATTGTTTTTCATAAACGTATAAAATTGGGCAGCAGGCATTTTATATTATAAAGAGGTAATCATACAATGAACGTAAGCTCGGCCAAAAATTCCCCGTAGACACCGTATTAAACGGGGTCGGTTAGCTGTTTCCCGAGACGAGAATCTGCCCTTCGACATACCTTCGCCTGGGGATATTATCTGCCCAGAGGCAGAGAGTTTGACCAGCACAGCTAACGAAAGCTACAGATTTAGACTTTGATATCAACAACAAGATTAAGGAACTGCACCAAGATGGTACATACAAATACTTAGGAATTAATGAAGAAGGCGGGATACGACATTCAATTATGAAGAAAAAGATCCGAAAAGAATATTATAGGAGAATACGTTTGATACTAGAAAGCGAACATAACAGGACCAATAAAATGAAGGCTAAAACCTAAGCTCTATACGTAGTAACTTACAACTTCAACATTATTAAATGGAAGTTGAATGACATTAAAAATTGGATTTCAAGACCAGAAAAATGCTTACCCAAATAAGAATGCACCACCCGAAATCAGCTTTTGATAGGCTGTATGTACCAAGAGCTTTAGGGCGCCGAGGTGTGATCCAGACTTGAACTAACTCTAAAACTACAACAATCGGAATGGAAGCCTACCTCACAAAACCCAATGACACTCTCTTACAAATAGCAAAACAGCAAATGTACTCCATGAAGAAAGAAGCTGCACTATTCAAGAAACAGATTAATATAGCTGGTATCCTACCAACAAAAATCGAAGCGAATACCATCTACGCCAAATGAGTAAAACAGAAAGCAAAAAAACTTGGCCAAATGAAGTTACAAAAAAAAAAAAAAATGAGAGGAAAAGTCGTTGCATGGCAAATACTTTAAAAGAACGAAAGAAGCAGATGTGAACCAAGAGAACACATATCAGTGGTTGAGGATAACCGGTCTGAAAACTGAGAAAGCCTAATTATTGCAGCTCAGGACCAAAGCCTCGCAACTAGATCCTATCCCGGTCGAATAATCAAAGATGGAACTAATCCGAAATGCAGGATTTTGAGGAAGATATGATGAAACTATCGACCATATTATATCAGGATATCCGGAACTGGCAGAAAAGGAATATACCCATAGATATAACAAGGTAGCGACATCTGTGCACTGGAAGATATGCAAGAAGCACAAAATCGAAATCACTGAGAGATGGTATGAGCATCAACCAGACACAGTTAGGCAAAATAACGATGTAACTATTCTCTGGGACATGCCAATTCAAACTGATAGGAACTAAAAGCCAACAGACCTGATATTATCATAAAAGACAAGAATTCAGAAAGTGTATTCTTATTGACATAGTAGTACCATCTGAGAAAAATACCTTTTTTTTCTTTCTTTTTTTTTTTAAGCGTTTCACCCCAAGCAAGGCGGGAAGCCACTAGGACGCAGGGGGTTATAGAAGATTTGGAGCAAGATCAGATAGGAGTGATAGAGGAAAGGATGAGGAGAAGGATAGTGGATAGATCAAGGCAACCGGAGATGTCGATTGACATTACATTTGAATAGTTGGAGATTATAGCACTCAGGGGAACTGGAATAGGGAAGGGAATTCCACAGGCGAGAGGTGCGAGACATGAAGCTATTGGAGTAGAAGAGACGGCTACATTTAGGAGTTTCGACAGTGAAAGGGTGAGAGCAGGATGCCAGTGCCGTAGGGCGCTTGAACTCATGAAGTCTGGGAACCAGCGAATGTAGCACATCGGAGCAATTGCCATGAAAGTATTTGTAAAACAGACAGAGAGAGGCGACGGCGCGTCTGTGAGAGAGTGACTATAGACGAGATGCCAGAACAGGGCCAATTATATTGCATATCCGGCTCTGGAGCCTATCAAGAACCCCGAGGCAAACAGAAGGGGCTTCAGACCATATATGTCAGCAATACTCCATGCAAGGGCGAATTGTTAATTTGTAGATCTGGAGGATCGATTCCGAGGAGAAAAATTTCCTGGCGCGGCACAGGGAGCCAACTTTCCTTGCGGTGGACGAAGCAATTGACACCTACATGAAAATTATCGAGAAACTCTCCAAATTGTCTCTGGCGATCGAGATTAATGGGTGAGATGCGGGGAATGAAGGTTGAGACTTTACCAATATTAATCGGAGCTGTGGGCCTCGTGAGAAAAGGAATGGACAATTTCCTAACAGTGTCACAGATAACATCAACATTCAAGTTGCCCAGAAGATCGCCCTACAAAGAACATCTGATATACTAAGAAAAGGGATATCAATGAAATTAAAATTTTTCTATAGGGCCTAAGTTTAGAACAAGCTCTATAGGATACCAAGCAGGAAACATAACATAAACAAATAATAATAATAATAAATTGTCTATCAACACAGATCGAACAATACAAGCAAATCGTCCAGGTATTATTACCAAGACAAAAGAAAAAAAATGATAGACATGAGCGTACTAAGTAACAAAGACATCTCTGCGAAGGTTTTTAAACAAACCGAAGTAAATAAAACGATCTAGAGATGTAAATAGAAAAACTGCGGCACTTAAAACTAAAATTTTTCATGTTGTAGTCGGAGCTTCGGGTCTGATAAAAAAGGAACTCAACAACACATCAACAAAATCCTTGGGGCACTATCTCTTCTGGAAATCCAAATAAATTCTAAATAGTACATTTAATATTCTGTGAAGAGCTTTGTCCAATTAAGATTTTCAGATAATAGCTGTATTTTGTTTAAGTGGAAACAACAAAAAATCATATACTTCGCTTGCCTTAGGTTAAAGGTTATGACTCGGCGTATGATTATAAAACAAATTCAAAAGGTCATTGTTCTAATAATAATAATAATAATAATAATAATAATAATATAGTAGAGACTTAGATAGTTTTTGATACCACCGTAAGCATTATAACTAAGTAGAAGCAACAAAAATCACATACTTCACTTGCCTTAGGTCAAAGGTTACGAACTAGCTTGTGATTATAAATCAAACACTTCATGGTCAATACTCTGCCCGTATCAAAAAAGCTGGTGTAGACAAACACCGTACCCATCAGAGGTTATGTAGTGCAGAGTTAAAAGCTGAAATCGAAGGTTTTATCTGCTGCACAGGACAAATACTTTCTAACTACAAATTACTAAACACTGAAAAATATGTTGACCCGAAATGCAAATTCTGTGATAAATATCCAGAAACAATTGACCATCTTGTATCAGGTTGCAGAGTGTTAGCATCAACTGAATCTAAAACTTGGCATGATAATGTGCCAATATCTCCACTGGAAAATCTGTAACTTTTACGGGAAGGAAACTGTAAGTAATTGAACATCACCCAGACCTGGTTTCAGAAACAGGACCTGTTACTATTTTATGGGACATTACAATACACGCAAACCTAATCGACCAGACATCGTAATAAAAAAAAAAAAAAAACAGAATTTTTTTTCCTTATTGACCTGGCAGTCCTTGCAGATTGTAATGTATCTTTGATGATCTTCAAAAAATTATCGAAACACAAGGATCCTGAAGTGGAAATGTGGCGCATGAGGATATCAATAATTTCCATTATAGTTGGATGCCTCGGACTGATTCGAAAAGGTTCCGATAGACTCATTGAAGGGATTCCTGGTAACCCATGCCTTAAGAATTGTACTCACAAGTCCATTACGAAGAGCTTTATCTATATAAAATGTGTGTGATCTTAGGGCTTTTTTTTTAAATAAAAATGATCAGTGGAAAAAGTCATGGAGCCATTTCTGACCTTAGGTGTCTGGTTGGGACCCGGAAGGATATCTGTATGCAACAATGATAATCTTTCAATGTGTTGTGGAGTGATTTCACAGTGGAGGCTTGTATTTTGTACTAAGTCGGTCCTAAAATAGGCTCGACGTACAAAACGTTAGGAACTTGATATAATAGGTATAACGCAGAGTAATTTAGTTGTGGTCGCTGATACTTTAGTATTCGACTAACTGTCGTCCGACATAGACTCACTCACCGACTCACTCGTTACCCTTACTTATTATAGGTGGGAGAGTCTATTAACTATAGAATAGGTGTGTTCCACTATAACACAATGAAATATACAATATATCTGTTCTCGAAAACTTGGTATTTAATCATTGGGGTTTCAATGCATGAGTGGATATCCCCACTCAGGTTTGAAAATATTAAGTCCTATTGACAATGCTGTGATGTCTGACATTTGGCAATTTGGTGTCACTTATCGTTTGTCAGTTTGCTCCCCTAGAATTTTCCCAACCGTAAAGAAATAATAGATTCTTGTTATATATAAATCCAATTCTATTTTGATATAACGAAGGCGTGTCGATTTACGCCGAGGACCAATGTAAACGGACTGTAAGTGTTTTTCCTATCCTGATTTCCAATCTTGGGTCGAATCGATTCGACTCTCCGATCAGAGCAGAAAGAAATGGTCAACTCGAACCATTCCTTTTTGATCTGGCCATCCTTACCTCGTCTATTTATATTCCACTTAGCCGATATCGATCAAACGCAATCTCCTGGTCGGTAGAATCTGTCTATCTCTCTCTATATATACTTATCTCCATCCCGTCACATATCATAATATCGATTTCCGAACTATCCCCAGCCTCATCAGCGCCTACACAATAATCTCATATTTGACATCCAATCTCCCAACGTAAGCTACACTGTCGTTAACTTCAGTAACTGCTATTCCTGCTATTAATATTAATGACAATCGAGAGATTCGAAAAGTAAAAGAGGAGGACTTGTCAGCATTGAGGATTGGGTCGATTTTGCTAACGAACAACTTGGGAACTTCACGGTAGGGATTAATGACATTAATTATAATAACAAAAAACGTAACAGAATTGACAAAAGGTCAAACGGAGGACCAATTACAAGGATGGAAACCCAGTGCATACAGATTTCAGTAGACCAAAAATTACTGATTACAGACGGAAACATGGCTGCGAAGAGGACAGATGAAAAGTTAAAAATTAATTCCTATTAATGGCAACTCTAATCAGTTCTATAAGACCTAATTATACTAAAGTCAAGATACAGTAAATAACGAACGTAAAAGAGGGCATTGCCAGCCGATAAAAAGCATACACTTGAGTATATAAAAAAGGTGGTTTGAAATAAACGACAGGGGTTCGAAAAATTTGAACAGAGTGTAGTATTGTAGTCTAGAATTTAGTTAAGCAGATTAACAGATCTACAATAGAAAGGAAACAACTGTTTAAGGATACAAATGAAATTTAATGAACAAACAGGGTAAGGTTGCGAGGAGGACATCTGAAAAGAGAAACCGAATTTTTACTAATGACAGCACGGAACGATTCTATAGGGAATATCTATTACGGCTCGAATAAAGTAAATAATAAACATGGGGAATACCTCCTTGTTATATTTACTTCTGATGCTATTTTGATATGATGGAAGCCTCTCAATTCACACCAAAGACCATTATGAACATACTGGAAAGCTTTTTTGATTTCATTTCCTTTCCTATTTCCTATCTTAGGTTGAAGCGGATCAGAACAAAAGAATTGGTCAACCCGAACCTTTTCTTTTTGGTCTGGTCATCCTTACCTTTTCATAGTCAACATATAAAAGGCGTACTCTCGAGTTTTTAATATAAATGGTGGGTTGGAATAATCAGGGCATTTGGAAATTTTTCAAAATCTAATAAGCGGGGTGGCGGTGAAATAAGCGCGGTGGTATGAAAATTCTGAAGAGGCTGTAGTATTGTAGTCTATTTTTTTACGAAAAGAATGGTATATAAGCATACATTATTTAATGTGAATTAAAACACTTAAAGTACTTATTAGGGGTAAACATCTAATTAAAATTATTATATTATTATTTTCTGTTATATTCTAATTAATATTATTATAATATTATTTCTTTAATTAAGAAGAAAACGTATGAGTGCCAACTGGTTCTATGAAATATATAGCATTTCTGAAATACAATATAGAGTGGAACCTCGGCTCACGAATCTAATTTGTTCGTGACCCGAAATGTTCGCAAGTCGAAACTATTTTCCACATAGGAATCAGTGTAAAATGGATTAAACCGTTTCTGATGATTGCTTGTTTATACACTTACAACAGTACATTGTGCGCAAGTTCATTCACAAAACCAATGGGAATTATTAAATCAAACTCATAAAATATAAACAATACTAAAATAAAATATAGAAGAAAAGTTAATTTTACCATACCTGTACCGGGGGAGATTTGGTGACGTAAGGGGGTGGTGTGATGAGGAAGGGAAGATATGCTATTGTTTTGAGGGAGAGTCACCCTTCATAACAGTATCAGCTCTTTTTGGGAGTTTCTTATCTTTCTCTTTTCTCTCTCTCTCTTTGGATCAATCGACTCTCTTTGTCACCCAACATTGTCGCTGGCTTGAGTGTTGGTCGTTGGAAACACCGTTCCCCACCAAAGACGTTTTTTCATTCGGAAAATTTGTTCGTAAACCAATTTGTTTGTGCTGAGAGGCGTTCGTGACCAGAGGTTCTACTGTTTTTCCAACAATCTGTTTTTTTTTTTAGTTTGGGGGTCTTTTACTTAATACTTAATCTTAACATCTCGATTTGACACAGTGTGTTACAACTCAATCCACAGTGACAATCATCAAAAATTAGATGTAAATAACTACAATATTAAAAAATGTAAATACATCATCAATCGCCATCTTCTATCTTCTTGAACCCCGTTCATCTTTTGTGCTTACTTCAACCCTCCCTATTTTCAGTCTTTTCTCCCACTTTCACTCCATGTAAACTTCTGCGTACTAGTGGCATTCCAGCTTTTCATAGGGTCAAGTTATTTAAAAGAAATTGTAATATAACCCCCTACTCTAAAATTAAATTTTAAAGCAAGCATACAGTAATTAAAAAAAACGCGCATTATACAGATTAAATAAATAAACGCGGGATCTCTAGAAAACACTGTCAAAAAGAGAACATAAAAAGTTTTCTCCTGGGACTTAGGAGCAGGAAAGAGAGAAATAAAAAGGGAAAAATATTGAATTAGCTAACCGGTTATCACTCCTCACTCATCAGAACTCGGTCGAGGAAAGTCAAAAAGAGAACATAAAAAGTTTTCTCCTGGGACTTAAATAAAAAGAACTGAAATAAACGGGGTTTGATTTTATTTTTTTAAATCTAATAATGTGGTTGAAGTGGAATAAGAACAGGAAAAATCTAAGGATTAGTAAAATCAGTTAACAATTGGAATGAATGGATAACTTATAAACAAACAGCAAATAATTTAAACTTAATTTTACTAATTTTAAGTTAAAATATTAAAGCA